>CM041776.1:325144783-325412657 GCA_023374045.1 Limonium bicolor | reverse complement strand
TCAAACTATGCTAATTCTCTCTGTTGTATCGTGACTATTTGTGGTGTATCCAAGCATATCTTTCACGTTGGCAGGGCCTCTCCTTTTATAACAATCAGAATTCTATCTTTTAATCTTTATACACGGCGGCTCTTAAAGATAGAATAATAGAACTCGGTTATTTTCGAAACAGATCTCCGGCGCTCCGCTTATATTGGTCCGGGTTTGCAAACAAGTACGCAAACCCGGACCACCTCTAAAACTCGGCAGAAGGTTACGCTAAAGGATGGTCCGGGTTTGCAAACAAGTACGCAAACCCGGACCACGTCTAAAACTAGGCAGAGAGATCTTCGACGAGATGGTCCGGGTTCACAAAGTAGGACACTAACCCGGACCATCAATAAAACACGACAATAATAGATGACATTCAGCATTTCACTCTGGTTTGACTTCCACTTGTTGCCTCAACCTCTAAAATCTTCATTTAAGCACTTTGTTGAGCATTTTATCCTGGAAACATATCAAATCGATCATTGGAGACAAATATAACAATAAAGTGTAAATAAAGCATAAAGGAGGGAATTTAATGTCATAATGTAGATAATTAAGCATGAATTAGCCTAGTAAACGTAGATAAATTCCCGACTTATCACTGGAACCGAGAATTGAAACCGAAAACGGAAAATTTTAATTTGGTTTTTCAGTTAGAACCGAATTATGAGAAAGAACTACATCATTAAAAAGAACATAAATAGGGTTGCAAAAGCCAAAAACACGGAGTTTAAACATATATGTTGTAATGCCCCTATTTAAAGTAAATACAGCGGAATAAAAATCTAATGGCGATTACAGATCATCGGGTTCCCAAACACCCGGTACAAAACCTCACCACTTACTACTTACAAATGTTACAGTCTGAACTCGAGAAAACAATCTAAACATAACTTAAAATAAACAAGGTAACTCTCCATAACTCCTAAATCCCATCCCAATCACTCATACTCTTCATGGCCACATGTATGAACAATTTTGTACCTGCAAGATGAAACCAAGCAGCCCACCCCGGGAGGGGTGAGTCAGTTCCATGGAATGGAACTGGTACAATTCTCTAAAACAATAAATTAAAACATAATTCTTTAACCAAAACGGTAACATGAAAACAAACTCTTAAAAGTAAAATAGAGGAAAAGCACTTCAAAACAATCAAGTAATAGAGAAAAGAGAACAAAGCAAAGATAGAGACAAAGAACTAAAAAACCAAGTCAACCACTTAAGAAGCCACACCATATAGTTAGTAAGCATCCATTGTTGATGTTAGAACCAATTCTGGTTAAGAAGAGAAAGACTTAAGTAGTCACAAAGGACTAGGAATGACATGAATATCCATAACCCGTGGTAGACAGTTTATGTCTCCACCATTTCAGAAGGTTGATTCCCATAGACAGACATACTCAACAGTGGAATAAAACCAATTGGGAGAGATGGCCCCCACCGCTAGTCAGTTGTCACAAGGATGAGGTAAACAGACCTCCGCTGTTAGTTGTCCATATGGACGAGGTATAACAGACCTCCGCTGGCACCGACCCGTGCTCAGCCATCGATGAAAAGTGTGTGCACCACTTAATAGAAAGAATCCATACTCCCACTAGATTATTAACTGCACAGGTGCAATACCAAAACACTCAGTTCTACAGAGTGCAGAGGCGTAAACCCTCAACAGTTAATATCTAATAGAAAGAATTCATTCCCAATAAGGCTGATCAAACTCGACTCATGGATGAAACAATACCCATAGCCCAAAGGAAGAATTTACCAATACCAGATATTTTCCTATATTCCCAGTTACCCCACTAGATCATTAACTACACAAGAGCAATACCAAAACACTCAGTCCTACAAAGTGCAGAAGCGTAAACCCTAGGCAGTTAAGATCTAATGAAACAACTAGATATGAGGAACCAATAACCAAGGAAGTTTCACATTCAAGGCTCAGTTAGTCACATCAAGCTGAGTTAGTCACACAACAGTTCCCTTTTGAAATCCATTCAAGATCAGTTGGCATTTTCCAAAACATTCCATAAAGTTCGTTAGCAAAGTATCTGAGTACGAGAAATCGTACCTGGTTAATGCTGTAGCAGATTCTAGTCGACTTGTGCAAATATTCAACAATACTCTGAGGAATATTAACGGTAGTCTAACATCAATAACTTGTAGCCTAAGTTAAATTTAAATAAATTCCTCACTCTTATTTCTAAGTCTCAATTGTCTTTTAAGCCCTCACTTAAATGTTATATAAACCTTTGACTTATCTTAAAATGTTGCATAGCTCAAGGTTGTAAGACCAAGGAATGTATTTTATTAACACTTGTTAACTGTTCCACTCTTACCCACTTTACTCATACTTAACCATAATTCTCAATTCAAGACTTTTGATACCCTTATATCACAAATGCATTTTATGTTATTCAATCAATCTTAGAATTTCAATAACAATAACAATTCTTAAGCTCAATACTTTTATTCTTAATTTAGAATAAACTTCGTATTAGGACCTATGATAGGTTTATCTTAGCATACTATACTATTATTTCACAATGTAATGATTATGTATTTTATTAATATTACTAGATAATCCATTATGATTAAGTTTTCCTTTAGCTTAGTTAAGATCTACATCTTGTATATTGGAATCATAGTGTTGTAGATACATTTTATTATAACTTAATTGAGCCACTAAACTCAATTATCATATCCCTAGTCTAGAATAACTTTTTATTATAACCATCTAATAATCTTGTCATGAGATGTTGAATTACTTCTCATATTGAAATGACTATATTATAATTATCTTAGACTCATCGAACTCTTACATTTAGTATTCACAAGGTATTTATTTACTTTATCATTAACTATATAATAAGGTGTTTTAAGATAACCTTTTATGTATCCTTGCTTACATTTAATTTCCTAAATGTTTTATTTTTACACACATTCCCTCCATAGACTATGTATAATCCTTTTATACTAAACTTCAATAAACTTAAGTCTTAAATACGTTTTAAATTATTTACAAAACCTAAGGTTTCAAAGGAATAACTCAATAAGTTAGTTCCCTTTATTATGTTTTAGGATAAGCATTACATCTTAACATAAGGTAGAATTTATCTAGAATTAAATTCTGATTCATAAGTGAAATTGTTAATTGTTTAATAGGACAATCTATTCTAAAAAATCCATATACCTTATATTCAAATGACACATTAATATTTCCAATGTCAAAAGGTAAATCAATATAATCTCTTATGTAACTTAGTTTCCTCTAAATAAAGGTTCAAAGGTTTTAAGTATCTAATTTCTATTTACAAACTTTTTATAAGTCTTTAACTATTATGTACAACACTTATTTATAAACTCACATTTTGAACATTGGCAATTAATGTATTTTATATGGCTTAACTAATTCTAAGAAACTTAAGGATTATTATTCAGATTAATTTCCTAATCATAGTTTAATATAGTTTTATATCATAATCATTTTAATGACTTTATCTTAAAACACTAAGTTATTGTTTAACACTATAACTGTTATGAAATGATTAAATCTAGACTTAATAATCCACTTCACATTTAAATGTAAAAGTATTTCATTTGTTTATTATTAATTATATAATAAGATCTATTTGTGTAACATTTTATGTAATCTAGTTACAAATATTCCTTAGTCCTAACTTATTAATTACTTAACCAAATTATAGATTTACATCCTGATCATTGGCAAATAATATTATACATGTATTTTAATATGGTATATATAAATCTTAGAAATTCAAAGATAACTCTTTAAGCTTAATTTCATAATCTTAATTTAATACCACCTCATATAATACTCTTTTAATAGTGTTATGTATAGGTTTAGTTTAACTTATTAATTCCTTCATATTCTATTTTCTATAAGGTATTTTATTTTTTTTATATATATATTAGGATTTATTCAAGACATTCTTTATGTAGTTTTATTACATTTAATTATTTCTATTAACTTTTACACATCTACATCCAATATATGGTTTATAAATAAAGCATTTTCCTTAGTTTCAAATGTATTTTAACTTCAATTTTTATAATTAATATAAATGTAGATTAATTTAATCCCTTGATTTAACCTAAGTTACTATCTTATTTCTTTTATATATGTATATATATAATTCCTACTGCACTTAAAAGTTTATACCCAAAATATTTATTAACATTCTGTATTAAATGTTAGTTTAGTATTATTATATTATTTTCAACCTATAAAGTTTATTATTCAACTATACTTTAATTTTTGGTTACATTAAAAACCAATATTATAAGATAACTTATGAAAAATTCATAAACACACTTTTTAAACCCATTTAAACTTGTCTAAAAATTCCCAAATTTAATATATAGTAACTATGATATTGTAGACATATATAAAAAATTTTATTTCATAAAAATATCTTGAGTAATTATTTAAATAAACCCAAAATACTCAGAACTTACAAAAATTATATTTTGCGTTTAAAAACTCAAAACCCATAATAATTTACATCAAAATAATCTAGATTTTATAAGGAATCTATGGTTAAAATTTCGCGTCACAATACATTAGGGAAGGTCATTAAATAAATTCAATAAGTTAGGGTTTTATTCTGGAATTTATATAACTTAATATATCAATACTTACCCACGTTTTAATCTCGGCCGTCCATTCCTATACCCTACGATCGGACGGCCCAATTTTCGCGAGTTCTTCAGTAAAATCCCTAAACACCGTGAATGGGAATCGATCGATTCCTCGTGATCTAGAGAATGGAATTCGACGATTTTTGTTTCATGCGACTCGAAATCAAAAATAGAATCCAATGGTACCAATTTCGTTACCTATAATGCAGTGCTCTACAAATTCGATACTGGGTTCGTTTCGGTTTAGGGTTTAACACTTCAGATTTGAATGTTTGCCAAATTCTCTCAACACGATGCATAATAAGTGGAATTGAAAGTTGGGTTAGGTCGGTAATGAAAAACTGAATAGCAATACCGGAGGAATTGGTCGGAAACTCACCGGATATGTGCCGGTGATGAAATCGAAATCGATTTCTGGAAAAGTCATCCTTTTATGTGCAGTTCGAGTAGCCTACTTCACGGATCAACTCGTGCTAATTGAGAAGGATTCAATCCACAAAACCTACGTCATTTTAAAGTAGACATGTAACTCTAAACATTGGTGGACGAATCATGGAAAACAAATAACTAGGGAGAAAGTTACAGATCCACAAAGATCTGAGTTTACCATGCCGTTTCTGGAAAAATTCTGGGCAAAACCCGACGTGATCGAGTTGGGAACTTTAGACGCTTATATGTTCCACACGCTTAAGAATCAGCCTTGGGTGTAAACATGAAAGTTATAGAGGAATTAGAGATCTACAAAACACGCTAAAGAACTCGAATTTTTATGGACGGATGAAGAATTTATGATACGACGAAGTTTACCTGATTAACTCGTTTTTCTGGAATTCTGGGTTGCAGTTTTCAGGGAGGCAACTTCAGATCTAATTTTAGGTTGATGTAGAAAGATTAGGTTTAGTATGAGTTATGGTTGGAAAGAGGAGTTGGAGGAGAAGAGAATGAAGAAAACGACACTCAAAAATTCTCAAAGACGAGAGAGATATCGGTGTCACAAGTTAGGGCAATGATCAGATGGAGGCTGAGAAGAGTTGGCCGAATTTTTAGAGGAATCCGGCGAGGTTGATGGCATGATTCCCGAGGCGCGCGGGTGAGTCAGCAACCATGCCACATCAGCATTTTTTTCAAAATTTTGGCTCTAAACTTCATTTTATCATAACTTTGGCTAGGATGATCCGTTTTTGACGTACTTTTTATCAATCTTCTTGGTTTTCCATAACCTTTTTATTGGTATATGTTTCATGGGCTGGTTTGACCATTCTCAAAAAGTCAACCTAGCAAGGCTTAAGAAGCTTTATGGTTTCCATGATTTTATATTGACTTTTATGATTCAAATTAATGTTCCAAATATTTCTAAAATCTTTATAATATACTTGGAATGTTTAGAAATTTTCCAAGATTTATTGACTTATAAATCTTATTATTAAATTCATAATACCATATAATATATAGTAACCTAATATTTAATAGTATCCTTTAGGATTAAATAGAAGAAATCCCCTAATTTAATTTTCATAACTCCATATAATAATTTAATATTCATAATTCCATATAATAATTTAATATTTAATAGTATTATTTACGGTTTAATAAAAGAAATCTCCTAAATTAATTAAATTAATTTGGGGTATTTCATATGTTATTCAGTTATTCGGGTAAAACGAATAACCAACCCTGGAAGCGAAAACCAAACCGAATGATATTTGGGTTTACCTAAAAAAACTGAATAACCAAATTTTTTAAAATGGTTAAAAAACCAAAATTGAATGCTCACCCCTATTGGAGGATCTTGCAGCACCCTGATCTCCTTTTGTTCCATGTATTGGCAACTAAATATAATAGTGTCAGATGTATTATTAATGTTAATTTAGGTGCCCACCCTAGTCCATTCTGGTGATCTTTACAGGGTTCATTATATCTCAATCGTTATGGAGCTCGCATGTAGTAGGGATGGTCGTTCATTTGCTACAGATAGATGGCTCTTAGATAAGAATAGTGGAAGACCTTAGGACTGGCAATTTCCACCGATAGCATAGGAGCATGGTTGTGTGTCCTGGTTGATTGATAGTGAGAATCGTTTCTGGCTCGAGAATAGGGTTAAGAGTTGGGTGTTCTAGAAGATGCCAGTCTTATTCTCAATACAATTTTAAATCGAGAGTTGGGGGCGGATGAATGGGGTTCGGGTGGAACCAAAAATGGTTATTTTATTGTTAAATCAGCATACTATATGGTTAGAACATTGTCTCAAGGTCAAACTTCTTCTTTGTCACATACAAACCCAGTCGGGACAGCAATGAAGCGGATACACAAGTGTTTCTTCCCACAAAGAGTTAAAACTCTTTACGTGGAAACTTTTACAGGGTATCGCCCCTTGTAGAGCTCTTTTGAAACAACGTTATAGACTTGACTTGTCTAATTGGTGTTCTTTTGTGGTGGCTATGAAACTATTGCACATGCTTTCCTCTACGGCTCAGTGGTTTGAGATTGGTGGAATGTTTAGGGTGTTTCTAAACTGAAAAATATGGATGATGACAATGCTTTTAGGTAATGGTTTCTCTTGGTTTGCACCCATCAAGGCCTCGGCCTCTTGCTATAATTATTCATTTTCTGTGGAAGCTATGGTTTTCTAGGTGTTAACTACAGCATGGAAGAAACCTTTGCCCACGGTATGGATCAAGTTGATTCCTTTCTTGATTCATCGTATCTATCAGTTCTTCGGGCTCCATAGCTGCTGAGGTAGAGGATGCTCTCTCAAAAAATTCAATCTAGATCTTGGTTGATGGAAATTTAACGGAGGAAGCATCTGTCATTGGTGTGGTAGATAAAGATGAATTAGGTAGAATAGTTGTAGCTGCAATTCGAAAGGAACCAGTAGCCTGGTCACCTCAAGTCATTGAAGCTAGAGCCCTTTTATTTGGTTTGGATGTGGCGCTGAAGTTAGGTGCCTGTTTTAAATCTAATTGTATCTCCAATTAAGGGAGAAGTAAGGATGGATGCGGAACACTTACTTAAGGAGGCCCTCTCCATTAGTTCTTCCTAGGATTGTGCTTCTTGATCTCATGTTGATAGGCTTAATAATGTTGACGCTCATGTACTTGCAAATCTAGACACGCAAGGGGCATTCCAGGATGCTTGGTGCACAAATATCCCAAGTTATTCTCAAGCTTATCGCAAGTTAATGAATCTAAGAAGTTCTCTTTAGAAA
Organism: Limonium bicolor; assembly: GCA_023374045.1. Lineage (NCBI taxonomy): Eukaryota > Viridiplantae > Streptophyta > Magnoliopsida > Caryophyllales > Plumbaginaceae > Limonium > Limonium bicolor. The sequence goes on along the minus strand of CM041776.1, from coordinate 325,404,763 downwards.
AAAATTTAACTAAATTGTAGTTTGTTACTATTTTGGTCCTTATTTACAGATCTTCTTATCTAAAGAATTCGATATTGGCATATTAATGGAATTAGGCTTACTATTCTTTATTGTTTTTCATCTTACTTTTTCAAAAGCTTAATTAAAAGTTTTCATGAAATGTCACTATATTTTTGATGAATTCATGAAATGCCCTCAAAAAAAAAGTCACAAAATGTCATTACATTTTTGCAAAAGTCCATGTAATGCCACTAGGTCATTATCCAGAAGAAAAAAGATAAAAAAAAATACCCCTACTAGTTAACAAAGTTCTTTTAAAGTTCACAATATGACCCTAAGTGTTAAAATATCACTCTAATTCATAAAACATTAAAAAATACTTTAAAAATATAGATAACAATAAAAATATTTAAAATATTACAAAATTTGAAAAATAAAATAAATAAAATATTAAAACTATCATAAAATATTGAATAAAAGTAAATATTTCTTAGTTTTTAAGGAATTATTCAGTATCATAAAAAGAATATGGTGTATTAAACACATAATTTATACAAACATTTATACCAATTAAGTACCATAATTTATACCAATTAAATACCATAATGCCTACCTTACATTTCTTAGATTATTTTTTCTAACAATAGAAATTATTTATTCAAAATCAATTAATTTATATATTTTAACTAGTATTTAGAAAATTTATTTTTGGGAAATTTCATGAAATGCCACTATATTTTTGCTAATTCATGAAATGCCACAAAAAAAGAAAGTCACAAAATACCACTTTATTTTCATTAAAGTCCATGAAATACCACTATAGTCATTGACCAGATGAAAAAAAGAAACAAAAATACCCCTACTAGTTGACAAAGTACTTTTAAAGTTCATAATATACCCATAATGTTAAAAAATTCACAAAAATTCATGAAAATTAAAAATAAAATAAAAAGAAAAAGAAAAAAAAAAAAAAAAAAAAAAAAAAAAAGATGGCAGGAGAAAAAAAGCAAAAGACCAAAAAAGAATTCATTTTTAAAAATTTATTCAGTACCATAAAAAGAATATTGTGTTCTAAACAAATATTTTATACCAATTTTTCTACCAATTAAGTACCAATATTTAAACCAAATAAGTACCATACATTTTTTAAATATTATTTTCTATCAATTTACATTATTTCTTCAAAGTAAATTATAGTGGCATTTCATGAAAATTCCCTTACAAATTAATATTCTATTTTACAGATAAATTTATGACACGATATTTTTTGTTATCTACAAAATATTATGTCATAAAGTTATCTAATAAATAGAAGTTTTAAAATTAAATTTTATGAAAGTTAAAAATAGAGAAATTTCATGAAATGTCCTTAAAAAAAGAAACTCACAAAATGCCACTACGTTTTTGTAAAAGTCTATAAAATGCCACTATACTCATTCACCGGATGGAAAAAGACAAAAATACCCTACTAGTTGATAATGTACTTTTAAAGTTCACAATATGCCCCTAAGTGTTAAAAAATTTACAAAAATTCAAAATACAATAAGTACCATACATTTTTTAAATATTATTTTCTATCAATTTACATTATTTCTTCAAAGTAAATTATTTTATATTTTTTAACTTATTTAGAAATTTTAGTTTTTAAAATTTATGTTCTATTTTACAGATAACTTTAATTGGTTAAAAAATTGGTATAAATTATTTATTTAGAACACAATATTCTTTTTATGGCACTGAATAAATTTTAAAAAAATGAAATATTTTACGTTTTAATATTTTATGATATTTTCATTTTTTTCAATTTTAATAAAACTTTTATATATTATTTTAAATTTTTTGTAAATTTTTTAACACTTAGGAGCATATTGTGAACTTTAAAAATATTTTGTTAACTAGTAGGGATATTTGTCTTTTTTCCATCTAGTCAATGACTATAGTGGTGTTTCATGGATGTTTACAAAAATATAATATCATTTTATGACTTTCTTTTTTTAATGACATTTCATGAATTAACCAAAATATAATGACATTTCATGAAGTTTCCCTTTTTTTTTTGACACATTTCATAAATTAACCAAAAATGTAGTGACATTTCATGAAATTTCCCTAATTTTTAATTGTATTCATTCACAATAGATTTTAGAATGTTTGCAAATTAATTTAGGTTGAGTTATTAACTTTTTCCAAAGTTATTTTAGAAATGCAGTTAACTAATTTGTCTTTTTTTAACAATAGTTAAATTAACTTTGTTTTGAATTCTTATTAAACATGAAAATGAATGTTGTCAAGTATATAGCTATAAATTTACCAACACTATACATGTAAAGTAATCTTAATATTATTCCATTTAAGGGATCAGATTTTGTTATACCAAGGACCCATTACGGCCCTGCAATCGCAGAATCCTGGATCAAGTGCTCCCTGAAGTTGGCGATCAAGAAATTACTCGACAAAAGAAATAGTATAACATAACTTCACAGGACAGGAGTCTGTTTACTATCAACTTACGGAGGAAGTTGGAGGAAGTTGTATGCAAGCAGATCAATGTGAGGAATTAGGATTCTGTTTCTAACGATAAACATCAAAGTAACTGCAAGTTCTTGGTCTAGAACTTCAAGGGGATATGCTAATGACAGCCCATCAACTTCCTGCACGCGTTTCACTCACCACAGGGCGTATTCAAACAGGGGATTGGTTAGGAGGTAGGGTTGGGTGGGTCTGCTGCCGTATGTTGATCCTTCTCAGGATCTTCGAGCTTTTCGTCATCTTGTACAGGACCATCAAGATTAAAGGCCTCGTTTTTAGGGCCAGAGGCATGCTGCTGCCCTTGTTCGATAATGATGGTTTCCCTCGCGTTTTAACACGTTTCAGGGATCCTAAACACACTAGATAGTAGTATCGTCTAATAAAGTTCCAAGGCATAAGATGTTATGGTTTAGTAATGGCTTCTACCCAGAGAATATGTAACAGGCCATGTCCTCTCTATGCTCCTTTTTCTTTCTTGTGGCAATATTTCATTTACACAGATCATCTTCATGGAGAGGGGACGAGACTCTAAAGCTGCTCTCATATCCACTACGCCAATTTATGGGCTGCTGAGGTTCCTGAGATCTTCCTCCTTGGCATACCAGCTAGGTATGATCTTAGAGATGTGGGGATATAGATCTTTGTATACATTTCTCATCGTTCCTTCTGCCACACCAGTAGCTATTGATATTTCTGCTCAACACAATAGGCAAATTAGCCACAAATCAAAAGACTATGGATAATTGGAGAGTCGCTGAAATCCAGTGAAATCATACAGTAAAACAGCAAAAAGACATCAATTTTTCAGTGAGCGACGAATTTTGGTCATCTTCAGAGTTACAGATTGATCGTTAGGAAAGCATAAAACAAGCTAAGAATTGTCAAACATTAGACAACAAAAGAATCCTCTTTTTACTAACAAACAGTCAAGGAAAACTGGAAAGATACAGATATATCACTATTCAAATCATACCTTGTCAAACATTAAACAGGAACCACATACGAACCTTTCAATGGTTTCTTGTCTTCAGAAAGCTGGGTGATGATATAGATGATAGCAGCTGCAATAGATATGGGACTTCTCCTGTGATAATTATGAAAACAAAAGAGAAGGGAGAAAAGAAAATGAAAAACAAATATAAGCAACCGCAACCTACAAGTTGTTAGTATTGTCACCCCATTGATCATAACGATAAATAATAAGTCAGCTCGGTGTCAGCAAGCAATGTATAATTAAAGAATGCAATAAATCAACACCTGAATAAATACCCACAATCGACTTCCTTCAGCCTAATGTCAACCTCACATTTTATTGTTAGCGGCCTATGCTAAGACACATATAAAGCATACTTTCTCTGTCAATCCAAACACTGACCACATCAGACACCTGTATAAACGCAGTAAAAAAAGTACTACTATACTAAATGTTAGAATCCTACGAAAACATTAAAATAAGACACACAGAGAGAGAGAGAGAGAGAGAGAGATCAAACACCATCAAAGGACTCCATCAGAACAATACATATGACCGTGTACCAACCATAAACAGCATCATCCACAAAAGGAAATCAATCATAGATCCTCATAACCTTATATCGATTTGTTCAGACTTCTGGACAGCTTCTTGAGCAGCCTTCACAGATTGGTTATTCATGCCAAGATTAGAACAAAATCGTCTCTGCACAAATTACAAACCATTTTAGAGGACATATCACATAGTATTTGAAAAGACGTCTCAATGTTTAGGGCTTACCAAAAAGTCTCCAGCATGAATGGTGCCCATGTCCACTTTCCCCATCTCAACCTCCAGCTGTTTCACTATAAACTCTTTTGCCCGCCCAATCTCCTTCTTTGTGGCTCCATTAGCAACAGAACAGATTTCTGTACAAGATCCATATTAAAGAAGCTCAGACACAATCAGTACAGAAGGCATTCACATGATCTATGATACCAAGAAGTAGTACCCTTCACAGTACGTGGTTTGTCTTCTTGGCGACAAGCAATGTACAAGCATGCAGCTAAAATTGCATCCTGATTCCGCCCTCTGCTGGACTTCTGATCTTCCACTTTCTTGTATATCTCACTTGCACGATCCTTGAAGTAACATTTAAAAACACGATTACATAAAGATAGATTAGAAGGCATAGTTCTGGTCAATCACGTATAAGTGTAGAATGTAAAACTTTTGAATACATTTTATGAATCACGTACCAGTAAAAATATTAAGCGTGAGTACAGTGCCATCATAACTCAAGGAAATAACTTTCTTAATAACGTAACATGAAAATAATTCAACCTTTCCATTATATTTTACAAGTAATTTCTAATTTTCACGGTGATAGACAAAATGAATACAAAAAGTAGATATTTTGGCAAAGAAAGAACCCAGAAAGAGACCTAAAAGGATGAAGCAGCTATATTAGAATTTTAATAATGGTCAGCTGTGAGCTGTCATATACTTTGGTAGGTGCCACCAAGGCTTCTCAAACATATCAGTCCCTTCAAAGTGGGATAATTTTAACCTATATATATTAAGGTAGTTTAAAGAAAAAAAGCTATATGTGCGGTTGAAGGGAAAATGAACTAGCATATTTCTGTTATGCACCTAGCATCATGAATGATAGTGAGGAGGTAAAATACCTTTATAGTGGCGACAAGGCCCAACCTGTATCGATTAATAAAAAAAACAAACAAGGTTAGCACGTACAGATTTCTAAAGCATCACTTGAACAAAAAACTCAAAAGAATATGCTCTAAGACAGAGCACCTTTCATAACAGCATAAGGACATAATATTCCATCGACTGAAGAAGAGATATTCGGAGTCATTAACCTAGAAAAAGGAGCGAGTAGAATAAACGAATACCTCTCTTGCAGGTATATCAGCGATTAAAAGTAATGCAAAGTGTAAAAAAATTCTTCAACATAGACTATCCTTTTTTACTTAGCTCATTACTTGCTACTCCCGACCATAAATTGAATAAGTAATACACAAAACGACCACAATTCGCCTAATCATCCACAAAAAAGGCCACCGAGACCACACGACTCAAACACAAGACACGATATTCATATGGGACGAAGTACGCACTGTGGAAACATCCAAATTTTCTCTGGGAGGTTAATCAAGCAGCAGAGAAATCAGCTCCTTCAAGAGCCATACATCTTGCACTAAGAAGAACGTCAATGCAGAAATCACCTACATTATAATTCAGTAAAAGACACCGACACGAAAAACAGTCACATTTTCAATTGGCCAAGCACTTCAGAAACCCTAATCCCAGGACACTAAGCTTCGAACATTCAACTTCAAGCAAGATAACCAGATCAAACATTAGCTCAGCAACCCAATCCTAACATCAGAACCGCTCAAAAGCTTAGAATAGTAAAGTAAAAAAAAAAAAGAGCAAGAACGATCAAGAATAAAGCCAGATGAGCCACCTGTCAGCCATGGTGGCGATAGTTTTGAAGGCGAGGATAAGGGAACGGTCAGGATTGGCCCTCTGTTCTGCCACCGGCCAAGCGAAGAGGATAGGAAGTCGCCTGTGGTTCCGTTGGGCTTCGAGATGACCGTCGAGAGACCACCGTCCGTAAGAAGCGGGTTGGTTGGCCCCCCGACACGAACGGGATCGTTGTCGTTGGACTCGTTAGCAAAGGTTCTCCACTCCGAGGTCTCATCTATGGAGTGCGACTCCAGTACGAGTCCACACTCCGAGCACACCGTGTCCCCTGCCGCGTGATCAAATACCACCTCCGTGCTCTTTGGCAGTCGGTGCAAAACGCATCCATTATGCTTTCACAATTCTTCTACGACCTCGCTATCCGAAGAAGGTAGAATTATGGGTAGGTGAAGGAAGAAACCGCACTGAAACTTGATTATTATACGGCGGACTGAGAAGTTGGGGCCGCGATAGTTGAAGTGAACTTGATATTTGAACTATTCCTCAAATTCTTAAGTAACCTGAACCTGAATACCATCGGCAGCCCGACAGATTATTCGGTGGTATTTTTCCGCATCCTTCCTTAGTGTTAATGGGGATTATTTTTTTTTTGGAAAATTCACAAGATACCACTGTTTAAGTTTCTAATTCACAAAATACCACTGTTTTTTTCGTAATTCAGCTTTAAACATGCTTAAACGTTGTCCGAAATTGATGAAACTTTACATGAACGATGTTAAAGTGTTATATTTTGGTCCAATATCAAATTTGAAGTTTTTAAGCTCATATGTGACATGTGGGACCCAATGAACAAGTCACATGTTCATTGGGTCCCACATGTCACATATGAGCTTAAAAAACTTCAAATTTGATATTGGACCAAAATATAACACTTTAGCATCGTCCATGTAAAGTTTCATCAATTTTGGACAATGTTTAAGCATGTTTAAAGCTGAATTACGAAAAAAACAGTGGTATTTTGTGAATTAGAAACTTAAACAGTGGTATCTTGTGAATTTTCTCTTTTTTTTTGTTAAATAGTGTTAATAGGGATTTTTGGGTAGGCCAATTTCTTTCTAAGGTGGTTATAGTTATTAATGTATTATTAATTATTAATGTACTATTTGTCAATTGTTAGTATATTATGGGATACTTACTAATGTATTATTGGTCAATAATGGAATCTTGATTAATTGTTATTGTATTGACTAATGTCCTCTTGATCATCTGCTAATGTATAGTTGACTTACAATGAATGTACTCCGTTTGTACAAGGAGGTGTAGGCAAATTCGACCCAACGGTCTGGGTGCACCAACTATTGCACGGAATACTTACGTGACAGTCCAGTCACATGTTGACTGGACAGCTGATGTGGCATATGAGGTGAGAAAAAAATTTATATTAACATTAAATGGTTATAACTTTTAATATATAAGTTCAAAATGAAAGAAAATTATACCATTGTTCATCTAAATTCAAGCTCTTCAAAACAAGACCAGTCATGGATATGTTTTGACAACTTTTAAAAAAATTATTTTTTACATGTGTATGATGATACACTAAAATGATAATATGATTCATTAATTTTGATATTATGATTCATTAAAGTTGATATTATCATTCATTAACTAATAAGTGGTGAATTAGATTAAAAATTTCCAAACCGATAAAAAATCATTATTGTTTTGTAGTGTATTATTATTGTATGGTGTATTTTAAACAAGATATGGTGAATCATGTACTTTTCATACATAGCAAATATTATTTTGTATTATATTATTGTTTAATTTTTTTATTTTTATATGTATATTGATACACTAAAATGATATGATTCATTAAATTTGATATTATGATTCATTAAAATTGATATTATGATTCATTAATTAATAAGTAGTGAATTAGATATCAAACTTTGGAACCGATAAAAAATCATTATTTTTTTGTAGTGTATTATTATTGTTGTATGGTGTATTTTAAACCTTCTATGGCGAATCATATATTTTCGTACATGCCAAATATTGTTTGTGTTGCATTATTGTTTAAATTTTTTATTTGTATATGTTTGCGATGATACACTAAAATGAAGATATGATTCATTAACTTTAATATCATGATTCATTAAAATTGATATTATGATTTATTAACTAACAAGTGGTGAATCCTTATTGTTTTATGTTATATTATTATCATTTTATGATGTACTATAATATTTTATGGTGTGTTATTATTATTTGTATGTTGCAATTTAAGCTTTATATGATAAATATTTTTTTCTTGATATACCAACTCATAAACAAATATTGAATCATTATTGTTTTTTGGTGTATTATTATTATTTTGTGATGTATTTTAAGCTTTATACGGCGAATCATAAGTCTTGTTGATATGTGTAAATGTATACATGTAAATTAAAATAAATTTTTAAATTTGTCAAAACATATTCATGTTTAGTCTTATTTTGAAGAGCTTGAATTTAGATGAACATTGGTGTAATTTTTTTATTTTAGATATATTTTAAAAGTTACAACAATTTAAAATTAATATAACAAAAGACAACCCGAACAACTACTATGATAGGTGCGGATAGCATGCTGCTAATTAAAATGAGAAAGATATACTATAATATTGATGAATATGAGAAAGAAGTACACGCTTTGCTTTATGCTTACGTGGTGGGTCTGTTGCATACAATCCTGCCCACTACTTTTTTATGCTGACTGGACTGCCATCTCATTTGGGCTGCTCCATTATAGGTGCGGATAGCCCGCACAATCTACGCGCTGGGAGGTGTAATCAGGTGAAGGAAAAAGTATAATATTTTATCAATTCATAAACGTTATCAGGGGCGGAGACAGGGCAGTGTAGGAGGGAGCAACACACTCCCAACTTTGTTAAATTGTATAAAATTATAGTGTAAAAAAAATTTTAAAAAAAATTTTAATTAAAGACCCCCTAACTTTTGATAATTTTGTCCATGCCCCCTCAACTTTAATTTCTGGCTCCGTCATTACATTCTATTTCAATAAATATACTACTGCGTATGAATGCAGAACAAGCATGACAGGAAGACATAAAACGGGAAAGATGAAAAATGAGCGTTAGTACAAAATTATATTTTTGTTATTTGTATACTTTTTTCCCTCACACAACTATATTATATTGAGCTTATAAATATACTCTTGGTAAATGAAATATGTATTGTGATTGTTTCGTATGACCATGTACAAAGCTAAGTTCACTTTGTTATATGTGTTGTTGTTTTTTTATTGTCCTGTGGTTGTTTACCATAAGATAATATATTATTGGAGGATAATGCAAAATCGTGTGAGACATAGACGAGAAAATTTGTAAGGTAAATTAAGCCTAAAAGCCCTGTTCTTTTTTAAAAATAATCAAAAGCCCTATTCACTTTGACATATTTAAGGTTGTTTGTTTTCTCTATTTTATGCCTATATTCTATGCGATGATATCTATTGAAAGATTACGCATAACTACCGTAAAACCTAAAGAAGAATCATAACACTTGAGAGCAAAAAGACGGATATGACGTAAGGGGATGTCGTAGCTCTCTCTCGTTGCGGGGCACCTCTTTGCTTCAGGCCTCTGGCCTCCCTCGTCGGAATTGATGAAACCGGTTCTCCCACACATGCACGTCCCCCCCCCCCAGCCCAATGAATAGGTTTTCTCTAAATGTGTCGTGTAAATAATTTGGGTCATCATTAGTGTAGGTTTTGCCCGTTTCTCATTTGGCCGCCACCCCACTCCCCTTCTTCCTCCACGCACGACAAATCTTCCATATCTTTCCTCCTCCTTGCATGCTTCTCATCCTACCTCTGTACCCTATCAAATGTGTCAGCTTAGCGTCCCTTCTCCTTCCTGATCGTCAATATATTTGTCCAGCTGAAAAATGTTGTATCCCACTCCCTGGTTGCTTAGTTTCTACTATCTCCTTCTCTTGTTTCTCTTTGCTTCTAGACTCGTGTTCTTATTCTCGATTCTAATCTTCTTTCTACATTTCAAAATGCAATATGTTGGCACCATTGGGGTTCCTCTTATTCTTGAATGCCTATATAATACCCTTGAGGTTTACCTCCCATATCGATTGGAGGGGAGAACGAACCACTCCTTATATGGGTGAGGATACCTCTCCTTGTTGTGAGACCTTAAACCCCACGAACAAAACCGTGCGGCCTGCGTGCCAAAGCGGACAATATCACAACAGTGGGATTTTGGGCTATTACAGTTGGTATCAGAGCTAGACCCAGGTCGGTGTGCCGGTGTGGCCCGCGACGGCACTGGGCTCCCAAGGGGGTGAAGTGTAATACCCTTGAGGTTTACCTCCCATATCGATTGGAGGGGAGAACGAACCATTTCTTATATGGGTGGGGATATCTCTTCTTGTTGTGAGGCCTTTTGGAGCTAGGAAACCCCAAGAACAAAACCGTGCGGTCTGCGTGCCAAAGTGGACAATATCACAACAGTGGGATACTGGGCTGTTACAGCCTGCCTTGTGGGGAAATATTTCTCGCATCTTCCAACATCCCACGGGTGTGTTAGCATTACTCATCGCCATCTTTGAACCAATTTGGTAGTTTCTCTTTCGGTAGTCTCTGTTGATTTATATATGTTCGAGTTTGACTAAGTTTCCACCATGCAAGTTATCTTAGTTAGAGGACCCTGGTTGAATAATGGCCGCCTTTTTTCTCTCCGGCAATGGGACCTAATTTAGTCTATGAAGATCACGCTTTTAGATGGGTTCCTTTCTACGTCAGAATTTCCTAAGTCCTCAGATCGTACTATAACATCTTATTGGAAAAAGCAGTTGCAACAAAGCTAGGACGATTCACCGGGCTAATTGTAGACAACTTCAGTTGTGGGACTCGGTTTTCTTCGTATCAAGGTACTTCTCAATATTTAGCTCCCCATCTTGTGATCTCTGACAATGAACTGAGATCGTATGGACTTTGTCTTTACTATCACGTATGATGACATGCCTAAGGTATGTATGGGGTGTGGCTGATTCTTGCATTCTACAGAGGTCTACCCCTTCAAACGTGTTCCGGGTTATGGCAGCTCACATATGGTATGTGGTTGTACAGGTGTGTTACCTGGCCCATTTCATGGAAAAGAGCTACATCTTAGTCGATTATTGGTCACTGGTCTTTTGGGCCCCTTTAATCGCAGCACCAAGGGATGAGCTCATAAATATTGATAGCGGTTATAGGTACAGGCTCGATTTCCCCTTAGGGCTCCCCCGTGCTTCACGTAAGCGAGCTTCGGACCATGTCTATACCCCCGCTCAAAGAAGGAATGCTCGTGATCAGAGTTTCTACGAGGAGATTAGAGAAGGAAAGAAATCGATGACTTCTTTGGACCCTAAATCATCCAGGATGGTGGAAAAGCGTTTTCGGGTTCTCAATCTCTCTAGCTATGTCCTTATTAGCGATGTTATAATCACATGCAACATCCATGGTCCCATGGGGTTGCTTGGGAGTAGGCTCATCCCATGCAACAACCTTGATGTATGTGAGCCTTAATTTGGTGTCTTGGGTCCCTAATCTCTCTAGCTATGTCCTTATTAACGATGTTATAATCACAGGTTACCTAGATCTCAACCCATTTATGGTTTAGGGTCTATTTGTCTCTTGATCAAATCATTGCTGATATTTGGTATCGTTTTAGTCTATGCAATTACTTGGTTTTGGTCGGTTTGCCTTGTGTTTTTCCTAGTCTAGTGTGGTTGTCTGATGTTGACATTTGTGGGTTGGTTTTGTACTGGCTAGTTCACATCTTGCATGATGCAATCTTTCTGTTGGTTGTTCGAACAACCTCTTGTGGAGTTTGGGTTGTCTCATTGTAGCTTGCTTCACTAGAATTGAATTCTAGGTATGTAACATGTTATACATAAAGAGAGTGTTGTTTAGCTCGAAAAAAAAAAAAAAAACTTACGAGCAAAGAAAGACTCTAGTATTGCTTTTTCTTCATCTGCAAAAGATCAATAAAACTCAGCTTCAACATCTGGGGAATCAACTAAATTTTTTGAATGCAAAGCAAATGAATCCACAAAATGACATCTCCTATTACAAATCTGTTCTTCGGCTGCAATCACATTGACACTTCAACACCTTTCTCTACTCACACCCAGTTCCACGTCATACTGAGCACACACTGAAGAATTCAACGTGAAGTAGGCCAGAATAGTAGTAAACTGAAAGTCACCCCTGTTCACAACAGAATGAGAGATCAAATCAGATCTTTTCTGCTTCAAGCTCCCTCACAGACTGAATCAAGTGCTTTATACGATAATCCTTTTTCATAATTTCAGCTGTGAGCTTGGCCACCTGCAAACACCCGAAGAATGAGGTTAGTTAATTTCAACTTCAACCCTCAAAACTTAACTCAAATGGAAACAAGGAGAGATGGAAGTGCTAAAGACCTTCTGCTGTTCGGACGCTAACTCGGCAGTCATCTCATCCAACTTTGATTGCAGATCTTCCACCATTGCAGAGAATTTCTCATCACCACCGCTGCAAGTATCTGAAATTATAGAATTCAAATAAACATTGTGCTCGCAAGGATATTCATGGTTAACATGATTTGGTTAAACAATAATGGAAACTGGGCAAGATAAGATAAGATTAGTTGCTGTCTTCATACCTTTTCTACTGTTAAGAGCAGCTTCTAGTCTTGAGATGCGTTCCTTTAGTTGTAAGACACAGCAAACAGAAAATAGCAGGTTTCTTTCAAGTTTCATTTACCAAAAACGACGAAGAGAAAGACAACCAAGCGGTTTAACATAACTTCCTAGCTCTGAGCCGGAGAACTCAAGATCATTTAAAAGAAGCATCATCTATGTATTCATTTTCAGTTATATCTATGATACAGCAATTGCATATAATTGACAATGTCGACCCACGTTGAGAGAACTTCAAAAAGTCAATCTCACGAGAGAAAGGGAGACGCAAAGCAGAAACTTCTCAGCAAAACAAAAGTCCAACTGACCAGAAATAGCGATGGATTTTCGCTACCACGACTGAGAATCTGCATATTAATCATAAAATAATGCGAACATCTACAGAGTCGAGGATAGGAAGAAACCTCCGCCTGGGAAGCTCTTTCATAAAAGGGTTTCAGAACCTCCGTGACATCGCCTTTGAGTTTGACAGAATTCGCCATAGCTCCTCCTGCTAAACCCCTAAACCTTTGAAGGGCTTCCTCTGAAATCGGAGCAGACAAGTTTAGACCGGATTTTTTTATAGCCAGGTCGAATTTAGACGGGATGTCAAATCGTCCGCAGTGTACTGTTTTTCCTCCCCTTGTTCGCTCCTAACATTAATGTAACCCCATTCCAAACGCAGCTGATTCTGTGAGTGGAGTATGGGTCCCAATCAAATAAAAGACCAATACTCTAGTGATATCTGGCATTTTTTTGTTTTGGGTGCTGTGTAATTTTTTTTGCAGGAACGAACGCACCAGGTTCCAATTATAATGCTTCTCTTTTATTTGGAAAATTTATTATTGCTGCTAAGAGCAATGCAGCAGTAGAAACTAAGAAAGTTTCTTATATATTATTATATTTGTTCTCCTCACATTCTTTCTCCTTGAGAGGTTTTGTGTCGTAAAAGGAATTCCTTAACTAAGGAATGCATACACCCCTCTTTCCTCCACTTCAGCATTTCCCCTTTTCTTTTATTAAGTATGTCAGTAAGAAACACATAAGAACCACTGTTGTGGTTGGCTGGTTGCTCTAAGTGCGTTATTTGTAAATTATGCATACACATAGCTCGCATATGGGTGCATTTATGTCATTATCATCAACTATGCCAAGCTCCCGTGGTTTGGTCGGTAGAGTAGTGATATCCCATAACCAAAGGTACTGGGTTCTAAACCTACCCACTACTGTAACTATAAAAAAAACATATTTTATGACACCCAATAAAAATGTGTACAGAAGTTTGTATTATGAATTATTATACTTAAAAATGTAATTCATGTGTACAACAATGTTTTTTATAAAAAATGTATAATTTTATGTACTTATATGTACAGTTAATGTAGCGAATGATGATTACATGTAGCTGTAGTTAGGAGTTGTTATTAAAAGAAACTCATTTTTTTGTTTAAATCGTCTTTTGGTGTCTTTCTCTTCCTCTTTCTCACATTCTTTTTCTTTTTTCTCCATAATCCCATCCCTCATGCACTCGCCTCTATTCATTCATCGCTTTTCTCTTAAACCAACTGAAAGGTGATAACTAGGTTTGTAGCTTAAGAACATATATCATTTGCGATTGTAAATTTTTAAGGTTGTGTAGTGAAAAGGGTATTGATTGATGTAATGATGGTTTTTGTAAACAAACTCCAATTGGAACATGTTGGAATTTGAAACATTGTAACTAGAACCTTAATCTTTTGATAAACAACTTCTAAGGTATTTGTCAATGTTTCGCCTGTGCATTTTCAACAAAGCTTTTGTAAAAACACAGTACATATTTTTATAGAAGAATGGTACATTAGTGATTTCATTAGAGTGCAGTTTAGTGACAACGTTTGTACACTAATACAAGATTACAAATTGCCTTACATTTAATTCAAGTAAAGTAAATTCATCGCTAGTAAATTGTAAATTAGTCAATGACCAAGAGTACATTAGTGATTATGCAAGAGTACATTAGCAATTGATCAATAGTACATTCGTCATGATCAATAGTACATAGAACTATCCAAGAGTACATTAGCAATTGGCAAATAGGACTTTAGTAATCGAACAATAATACATTAGTAACTATACTATAGTACTTTAGTTTTTTTACCAGTGTACATTAGTCATAATTTAGAAGCACAAACAAGATATCGTTCACACTCATAGTGGATGATTTACATAATAAACCAAGCTTAATTAAGATTCAGATTGGATGGTCAGGGTGGTAATCTACATATTGTAGTGTAACATGTGGATTAGACTGAGATTACTTCTTTCAGTGATTATTATGATGGTTTAAGTGTAATAACGAGTAGCAAAGAAGAAGACACTAGGATCTACATGGTTCAATATTGAATGATAAGTCCATGAAAGGTTTGACAGAGGTTCTTAGAAGAAACGTGTGAGAAAAAGTAGAGGAGAAGAGAGAATGTGCCTCCTTTCTTGTGTAGAGGTGTTGGATGCTATTTATAGAAGACCAATTCGGGTATGTCTGCTTGGTTTCCTAACTTATCATTTGATCGACGGCTCGGATGATGACACAACACATGCGTCAAGTAAGGACGTCGTCCTTTACGAGGCTTCTGGGGAAGTTTCCTCTGTCATTTGTGGGCTACAGAAGTCATAAGGAGGTCGCGTTCATCTCGAGATAATCAAGGTGATATCAAAGGAGGTGAGAGAATCGAGGTGGTGGGTTTTAATCGGTGGTGTTGATGGGACATATGTCAAAGTCATGAGTGCTAGGTCATGAGTACTTCCACACTGGCGAGGGAATCTAACCGTGGGCACGACTAATGCAATCTGGTGGCTCTTGTTTGGCTCCGAGGCGTGTTGGGGCCGGATTGTTGGATCTGGTAATTGCAAACCGGGGTGCTTGCTAGTCGGGGTCTTTGCACCCCGATTGTTAGCTAGACATCTGAGTACATGCGATCATAGATGTAATCAACACTCACAATAATATGGTTGAGGTGTAACTAATTATACTGTACCAGTAGACCCCATTTCAAAATGATAAAAATGTAACATTTAAAAACCATTTATATTGTTTTGATTATACGTATCCATCTGTAAGGGCATAAATATTAATCATAAAAAGATACCATAAAGGGTGGTGTCAGAGTGGTAGCCTACGAAATTAGAATGTAATCTGCGGATTGGTTGCAGGTTAACTTCTTTGTGATGTCGTGATCAATGGTTTGAGCATAACGATTAACAATAATAAATGAGACACAAGGGTTTACGTGGTTGGATCTTGAATGATCTAGTCAACGAGGGTTGACAAATGGTTTTAGTAAATTCAAGAGAGTATAGATGATGAGAGAGAGTGAGTATACTTGTGTTTGTGTGTTCTGGTGTGTATGTGTAACAAATGAGACATTGATTGCTATTTATAGAGAAGAAGACAAGTCGGTCGGCTTGTCTTCCCAACTTGCTTCCTATCTACTGGGAGGATTGATGACGAGGGTCAGCCACGTGGGGTAGGGTTGACATCATCCATGATGGGCTTGTCAAGGAGGAAGCTTCCTCGCCTACCTCGGTTGTCCTTTAATTATGAAAGGACCCACACTATCTTGGGGTATTAATGATATGTCAAGGAGGTGTGCGAGTTGGTAACCATGGGAGTTTGATTTGGTAATGACGAGTCGGCCGATGTGATTGATAGGACAAGGTGTCAGATGCGCTCATATTGAGTCATGAGTGCTTCTCAGGCGAGAGAACCTGGTCGAGGTTTCAGCTGGTGAAATCCGGCTACCTATTACCGAGGACTTGGATTCCTTTCTTGGTTGATGTTGGGTGCCTCGCTGGATTTGATGATTGGTGCGGCGTGGCAGGGTTCTTACACCTCGGTTGTTGGGCCTTCATCCTGGTACATGTGATTAGAGTGTTGGTATGGTGTAATCAATTCCACCTTAACCGTATCAAACTATAGAATTAATCATATCTTCTTTCTTATAACCGCATGAACACGGATGAGGATCCAACAACCGGGATGTAAGATCCCCGCCTCGCCCGCCAGGTATTGGGGTAAAACCTAATACGGTAAGTGTACCGGTCTTTTGTAGCAAGTTTTCCAAAGGAAAGTATTGGTTTTCTTGATAATTGTGGGAGAAATCCTAGTTCACTACTCCTTCTAAATCCTCAGTTCCCTTCTCAATGTTTTTACCAAATTCTAGATTAAAATCCCAGATCAAACTATTCCATGTTTGGTCTCCCGCTCGGTGAAATCTAATTAATAATTATCAAACTCTAACTATCGTTATGAATTTCCTAATTGCTAACAACTTTATGAATAATCTAGTTTGCTCATCAGTTAGTATTTTAGAGGAATTGTCGTCTCTAAACTAACCGGTATTGTTTCCGTAGTCTACCGAATGTCGCATTTTTCACTTGTAAGCAAACAAACTAATAAACTCCAATAACTGGCCAGCTCATTAGAGAATAAATATGAACAAAGAAAAAGTACTTTAATCTTATTGAAACTGGTAAATTCACAAAGATAATGGAACCTCAAATTCGTATTACATGGAAAATCAAACTTTAAAAGTACTACTCAGCCATAGACATGATGACAATATAAAAGTCTATAAAGAATAGTATTAGAATGGTAGAACAAGAAGAAACTCTGATTGAAGACTCCATGTTAGTCTCTATATCAAATTTGTAATATGCTCTGCTCAACCTCCTAGAAAAATGTTCAAATCTCCAAAACACTCTCTCTCCAGTCAAAACTAGCAAGAATAATGAATATTAGTCAAAAACCTTCGACTGGTGCCCAATGGTCTCCCAAAGGCTAACTCCCTCGTAATGATCATGTCTCTATCTAAGAGAATTTTTTTATCTTGTATTCCCCTCTCTCACGAAAGTAAATTCCGGCATTTTTTTTGTAATGGTCCGAGTTTAATTTCAGGCAGCATACCCGGACCATGTCTGAAACGCGACACAAAGATCCTTTCCAGGTGTGGTTCGGGTTTATAATCAGCACACAAACCCGGACCACCTCTAAAAGTAGGCAGAATGTTCACCGAAGGATTGGTCCGGGTTTCTAATCCATGTAACATACCTGAACCACCTTAAAAACTTGACAGATTGTTTACCGAAGGGCTGGTCCGGATATATATCCAGAACTAAGACTCGGACCACTTGTAAATTAGCTCTTTTTCCTTCAACAATCATCATTTGACTCCCGGTTTGACTTCCATTGATTGACTCAAGCTCTAAAGTTGACCAAATGGGAGGGCGGGCCGGGTTCGGGTCGGGCCAACATTAAATTTTAGGCCCGAACGAGCCTATATATTTGTCCAAGCCTGATTTTAATTTTTTCGGCCCGGGCTAGGCCCGGATTTATTTTAATCGTTGCCATTGCCCGGCCCGCCCGACCCGGTTTTATAATTTTTTAATATTATTATTAATTTTTTTGAAAAAATATTTAGTGAAACACCCCAAACATTTATTACCTTAATTAATAAGGAATTAATTTAAATTATGAGCAATACTCATTATAAATATTATTATATTAATATATAGTCCAAAGTGAACACTAAACTATACATTAAATCTCTAATCAAAGAGAGAACATTATTAAGGAGAAATCAACTCCTAAAATTAATACTACATGTAACATATTATTACATGTATTAAATATCACAAATATCACTCATTAAATATATAAAATATTTTATATAATCAAAACAAATTATAAGTGCAATAGACACTTATATACACATTACAACAAGGAAATACCATAGGTTACAACTTAACACATAAATATAGTCACAAGTGTACAACTTTAATGTTACAACATTAAGTTATGAAAATTCAAAATCTTCCCCCCAAAACACTAGTGTGGCCGGCTGCTTGTAGGAAAAGAGGAATCAAAAGGAAAGTAAGACTTGACATGAACTAGACTAAGAAGCACAACCTAAAGCATAAAATAATGACTAAGTGTACTTATACCTAGGGGTGTCAAAATAGGGTTTTGGGTCGGGTTGAGCTCAGCCCGAACCCGACCCGAAAATGGTTTAGGTCAACCTGAACCCGACCCGAACCCGAAGCGGGTTATATTTCTTCAACCCGAACCCGCAGCGGGTTGACCCGAACCCGACCCGCTTTAAAAAATATATATTATTTTTAAAATTTTAGATTATTTAATAAATAGATATAATATTTTAATATATTTAATAATATATACTATATTTAATCATATTTTGTTGACTAAATGTTTATTTTAGCTATAAACTAATCATTAAACACTAATATAATCATTAAATATAACATATTTTCTATTTTTAATTAATTATTTTTTCGGGTTACGGGTTGGTGGGTTCAACCCAAACCCGAAGTGGGTTTCAATGATCCAACCCGAACCCGACCAGAAAATCTTTCCGGGTCAAAAATCTCAACCCAAACCCGACTTTTTACAGGTCAGTTTCGGGTCGGTTTTCAGGTTCGGGTCAAGATTGACATCCCTACTTATACCCATATTTCCTCTCATCTCCTCTCACACACAAGGCTGGTGATTTTCCCCACCCTTCTCTATACTCCCGGCTGCACATGTAGAAAAGAAGAATCAAAAAGCAATTTAGAAATAAAAAGGAACAACTAAGTACAACTAGCTACCTAGCTCATGACTTTCCCCATTCAAACAGTGATTCCGACTCTAACGACCACCACTCAAAGAAGCGAGAAGGAGGGGTCTTCATGATAGCCAGTAGAGTTTATACACCAACCGTGACTGAAAGCAAGCCCTTCATGAACCGCACCGACTCGAGTAGTCCAGCCAAAAGAAGCACGACTATCATCATCTTCACCAACAATAACCTAAGGGGTGTGATGTTTCTCCCACAACGACTCACTTGTCCTCATAGCGTCACAACCAAGGCGTACACCTAATCCTGGTATATGATGGAAGCGGGTTCAACCTACTCACTATAAGTGCCTACAGGCAGTTGGGAGCCCTAATAGAATGGGTAAATGACTTCAGTAATAGCTTCACCAAGTTCACAGGAACAAAATCACACTCAAAGGGCACGGTTAAGCTTTAGATGACGCTCGAAGTCGAAGAGCTCAACTGCATGGAATGGATTGAATTCCTCCTCATAGATGAATCCCCGGCTATAGCGCCTTCTTAGGATGTTCTGGCACACGCCTTCCATTTGTCCAGAGTATGATGTACCTAAAGCTAAAATTCTAAACCGCTTTGGGAAAGTGGCCATTGTCAAGGGCTGCCAGAAGATGGCTCAAATCTACAATGTGGAGGCATCTAGGGTGAAAAACCTAGCTCTAACCTTGGACTCAACCGGTACCCGCCTCCTCCTCCACCAAATTCAGGTAAAGGTGAAAAATCTCACTAGGAGTATCCCTTCTCTGACTCTTCGAACAAATTCCAAATATTGGTGGTGTTTTGTGATACAACTCGCACCCACTAATAAGATTTCTTGTCTGAAAAGAACAACATTTTCCTGGACACCAATAGACATACTTGACATTGACCAGTCAATAATGCATCACAACGTCACAGTGGACCCAAGTCGATTGTCGCTTCGGCAGAAGTAGCACCACTTGGGCCAGAGTGAGACGTTAGCAAGGAGGAAATGACCAAGCTTTTAGAGGCTAATTTCATTAGGCGTGTCATATACAACTTCTGGTTATCTAATGTAGTCCTTGTCATGAAAGCCAATAGCAACTGGCGGATGTGTTTTGATTTAAAATTTTCAATGTAGTTGTCGTTGAGACTTTTATCCATTGCCATCTATAGACAAGTTGGTCACTTATGCGGCTCAAAGTTGGTCTCTTAGCTTCCTCGAAACATTTTTTGGATACCACCAAGTCAAGATGAATCTGAACATGAGATGAAAACAACCTTAATAACAACTGGTGTACCTATTGCTATAAGTCATGCTCTTCAGCCTACGCAATGCCGGAGCAACCTTTCACGTGTAGTTAACAAAATATTCAGCTTTAAAACTTGGATGAAAGTGGAGATGACGTTGATGGCATCGTTGTCTGGAGGGACTCAGTCGAACAACATTTCAACAATTGAAAGAAAACATTTGCCAACCTCGACAGATTCAACATGAAGCTCAACCCAGGGAAGTGCATCTTTAGGGAAACCCGACGAAATATTCTAGGTTTCATCGTCAGCCAGCACAACACCGAAGCCAATCCAAGCAAGGTCCGAACAGTACTTGACCTGACGATACCTCAAAAGATGAAAGATGTCCAAGCACTAAACGAAATGGTCACAACACTCAGTCGTTTTTGTGCAAAGATGGCCGAAAAGCCAGCCCTTCTTTACGATACTCAGAAAAAAGCACAAAGTTCCAATAGGACAAGGAGTGCATCCAAGCCTTCAAGGGGGGCAAGAAAACAATCGCCAACCTGCCTCAACTCGGCATCTCGCTCCTGGGTGAGATCCTCATTTTATATCTCTCTATCTTAGATTGGGCTTTGGCCTCCACACTTGTAAAGGATGACAAAAGATCAAGATCTTTGTCCACTTCACCAGTAAAACTATGCTCGATGCCGAGACCCAGTATCCCTACATGCAGAAAATGATGCTCACGTTGGTCATCATCGACCATAAGTTACGACATATTTCCTAGCTCACTGAATCATCGTCCACCAACTTGCCGCTCACGCAGACCATTCAGAAGACGGACCAATCCGGCTGCTTAGCCAAGTAGGTAGTCAAGCTATCCGAATTCAACATCAATTTCTAGCCGCGACCATTCATTAAAGACCTGGTGCTCACGAACTTCCTCATGGAGATAAACTTCAAACTCCTTCCTCAAAGCCGACCAGTTCCATCCCAGTGTATACGTTGTACATTGACGAATCCAGTCAAAAGCACGTTGCGGTGCAGGCATTATAAATAAATCACCAGACAAGCACACTACAAGGTACGCAATTAATCTAACTTGGATTTTATAGCTACCAATAATGTAGCCGAGTATAGAGCTCTCATCACCAGCTTAGAGTTATGTCTCACCCCTCAACGCCAACCAAGTCGGAGTGTTTAATAACTCAAAGCTAGTCACCGAGCAACTGTCTGGTGGTTTCAAGGCAAGAGATGAAGAACTCCAAAACTACTTGGCTCGGGCCACGACACTCAATGATTCATTTCATCCTTTTCCAAATAAACCATGTTCCCCAGGAAGACAACCTGGAAGCTGACGCCCTCTCCAAGCTAGCTAGCTCATGTGAAGGCATGACCGGCATAGTCCTAGTCGAGATGAAAAGTACCTCAAGCATATTCGTGTCAGATATTTCAAGTGTTGAATAGGGCTTGGAAATTTGGCGGGTGTCCATTTTTTCAACCACTCGACTAGCCAAAACGGGTGAAACCCTCGCAAAATACGAATGAAAATGAGTGACAGGTAAAACGGGTGCAGATGACGGGTCAGGTGAACGTTTTCCACCCGGCCACTAGCTCCGTTCACCCGACTCGTCACCCACATATATTAAATAATAAATAAAATACTTAAGTCATTCACTTCGCTCACGTAATTTTGCAACCCTATTCTCTTCACTTCACTACGGTAATTTGAATTGCTCAGCGCCTCTCTTCATTCTCTTCTTATGTTTGAGCCTCTACTAGGGATAAATCACTACTGCTACATCTCCTCACCAGATTGAAGATGAGGCTGAAGTCCGATTCATTATGTCTTCGGTAATATACTCAAACTTATCTTCTTGTCTCTGGCGAACAAGGAACATACATGCGCCTCTTTTAATTTTGTTCTTGTGTATGCGCCTCTACTAGGGATAAATCACTATTGCTGCATTTTGCTCACTGGATTGAAGACGGGGCTGAAGAACGGTTCATTCCAGCATCGTAATATAGTCAAACTTATCTGCTTGTCTCTGGCGAACAAGGATACATACATGCGCCTCTCTTAATTTTGGTCTTGTGGCTGCGCCTCTGGTAAGGGTAAATTATTGCTTCTACATTTTTCTCACAATATTTAAGACGGGGCTGAAGAATGGTTCATTCCTCAGTAATATACTCAAACTTATCTTCTTGTCTCTGGTGAACAAGGATACACACATTCGCCTCTCTTAATTTTGTTCTTGTCTTTGCGCCTGTGCTAGGGTTAAATCACTCTGTCGTATTTCACTCACCAGATTGCAGACAAGGCTGAAGAAAGAAAACGGCTGAAAATTTCACCCGTTTCACTTACCAACGGGTGACGGGTGAACGGGTTTCGGGTGACAAATTTTTGAGTCACGAATCATGTCAAGTGGATCGGGTGAAAGTGGGTGACTGGTGCAGATGGAGCGTCATCCGACCCGAACCTGACCCGTTTCCATCCCTAGTGTTAAACAGATCAGCAGGCAATAACATCTCGATGACCCGATCATGGACTACATCATCGATGAGAGCTCCTGGAAGACAAAGTGAGGCCAAAAAAGTCAAAACCGAGCCATCAACTTCTTCCTGCTGTATAGCAAACTCTATGAGAGAAGCTTCTTTGAACCAACCATTCGGTGTATACTTCCCAAGGTATGCATTTGTTCATTAAGGAGGTCCACTCTGGAGTTTACGGAAACAACCTGGGACACTGAGCCCCGGCCAAGAAAATCGCCCGAGCCTGTTAACTTTTGGCTAACACTCATACGAGACTGCAAGCACCACATGCAAATTTACTCTGCCTGCCAAATCCACACCAAAAGGATAAGCACCCCACCGTAGAGTGAGCCTATCCTCAGCCCATGCCCCTCCGCACAGTGGGAAATCGACGGAGTTGGCCCCTTACCAACTGCCTCCCCAGGAAGATTCTGGTTTGTAGTTATCGCAATCAACTACTTCACCAAGTGGGTCAAAGCCGTCTTGCTCCCACCATAGCAACCAAACTCATCGAGAACTTCGTGCGGAAGAACATACTCCATTGCTTTGGAATGCCTCGGATCATTGTCACCGACAACGGCTCACAATTCAAATGTAAGTCCTTTATTGAATTCTATGAAACTCACACCATTGACCTCAGGTTCGCCTCCGACGCACACCCACAAGAAAAAGGCCAGGTCGAGAACGCATATGGTCAACTCATGCGGTACCTACAAAAGCGATAATCAAGGAGCAAAGGCGTATGGGCCAAACTTCTACCCCAAGTGCTCTAGTCTTACCGCACCACTAAATAAAAGCCAATCGGAAAGACCCCCTTCAGGCTAGTATATGGCACTGAAGCACCGAAGTCATAGTTTCTAACATGCGGGTCAAATTTTTTGACAAAAAAAGCAACGACGATCGAATCTAGGCTGAACTCGACCTCATAAACGAGATACAAAACATCGCACTCATACAGCTACAACACGACAAACAACAGGTGGCTCGGTACTACAACAAGAAGGTTAAACACAGGGAGTTCACACAAGGGGACTTAGTCATGCGAAATCCGAAAACCTTATCAAACTACAACCCAGATGAGATGACCCATCTTACTATTATCCCCCTATGAAGATGTAGATTTCTCCTGCTGTCGATTATAGTACTGTTTTCGGTTCTGATTAGGACCCTGGCTGCCCGACTGATTTTCATTGTACCACAATTGTGGTTGTTGGTTGTTATTCCAACCTCCCGGATTATAAGAATTGGAATACTGGTTCCTCAGTCTATTATGAATTGAATTTACGTTCTCTGGGTTTCCATTGTAACCAGCCCCTTCGCAACTAAAAGTTTCATAGGCTTCTTTACAAATATAACAACAAGGATTTGAGTATGGTACTGATGTGGCTGCTTGAACTAACTGCTACTGAGATTGATTCAGTGTTATTTTTCAACAACCTTGGAAAGAGCAGCCAACTGAGCTGACACCTAATCCGACGGGGAAGACTGTAAATTCTAGCTTCTTTCTTTGTTTCTCCTCTCCTCTTATTCTTGCACCATTGTCTGGTGCTGGCAATCATCACGTCCAAGATTTCAATGGCTTCTGCCCCTGTCTTAGACATGAAGTTTCCTTTAGATGAGGAACTTAACATCAATTTATAAGAATCAACTGGATCTTCAAAGAAGTATGGAACAAGGTCTCTGTCGCTCATACCTTGGTGTGGGCATAAGATCTGAAGTTCCTTAAATGTATCCCATGAATCGTACAGAGACTCACCTGGCTCCTAGTAAAAATTAGTAATCTCACCAATATTCCCCTTGTCTTAGATAGTGGATAATACTTCGCCAAATATTTGAATGCCAATTCAACCCAGGTGTTGATGCTTCGGGGTTGCGGACTTCTCATTCATCTAGAAGCTTCATTTTTCATAGAATAAGGAAAAAGCTGTAAACGGATTCAGCCGTTTAGATTTCCTATTTTATCAAATGTGTTGTAAAAATTTAGGAATGAAGAAATATGATGTGGAGCATCATCTAAATCTACCCCCACTGAATTGCCCCTTGTGATACAAAGTAGTAACACAACTTGTGTTGAACTTCCAGGGATCCAATTCAGCTGCAATAACATTTGGAAGAACAATTGCAAAGGTCTTCCCTCAACTGATGGCTGCTAATGCTCGTTCAAAGTCTGCCTGTCAGCCATGTCGTATTGTAATTGCCTTCTCCCTCTATAGAAAACTCTCTTTATCTCAGGTTCAAAATCTGCTAGTGATCCTCTTGCAGATCTAGTCCGACACATAAAAGAAATTAGCACTAATCAAAGGAGATTAATTAAAAAACTAAAATAAAAAACATAATTCATAACACTTCAAACTCAGTTTGGCAATAACAAAATAAAAGAAAAACTAAACCAACAATTACTAAGTAAAATAATAAAGAAAAACATAAAAAGAAAAGAAAATTGCTAGAATAAATAAAGTAAATTAAATACTAAATAATAAAACTAAAATCTCAACTAGAGATTAAACAAAAAGTATATCCTATTTAAAATAAACAAAAACAAAAATATATGAAAAAAGATGAAAACATAACTAATTAATAAGAAAACACTAAACTAAATTAAAATCTCAATTAAATAAAAAATATTTGTCAATTAACCGCGCCAGAAGTCCCCGGCAACGACGCCAAAAACTTGTTGAGCAAAAATATGTTACTATCTCTACCTAGACAGTGTACCTATCGTTTTGTGAAATAGCGATTAAGTAACGGTTATCGAACTAAATGACCTCTTCAATTAATTGACAATTTATTAAATTTGCCAAAAATACTAAACTAAACTAGAAAACAAGAAATGTCACTTTTTAGGAGGATTGATCAATCTAATTAAAGATTGAATTGAAAAAGAAAGTAAAGGAAACAATTCAACTAATAGAATAAAAATAAAGCAAGCAAAAAAATGGTTAAAGGTGGAAACTTTGATGATTAAGGCGCGTCCGGGTTGTTCTGCTCACCTATTTCTTCAAATCCTATTAATAAACAAAAACACTAATACTACAATAAAATTAGAAACTATAAATAATTCATCAACAAGTAAGTTCAAACAAATCCTAATTGACTGGAAGAACTAGCAGAAGGCTAATGCTCTAATCCGGAAACAAACCATCTGCATACAGGACAACTTCAATTGAAGACATATTAACCTATAGGTAGAATCATGCTTCTAGTTATTAATCCGGTTTAACTTCCTATCTCTTGTTGACTATCTGAACTCTCGCGTGTTGATTTGAAAACGACAAAGATTACTTTGATAATTAGCTAGAAAATCAAAGCGTATTGTGAGTGCTAGTTTTGAACCCTTAAGTATTGAGCTTAAGGCTTCAAGTTTTAATTTGCAATTAAGATAATTAAACCAAAATTATAAAATTAAAGCTTAACTATACTAATTGGCCCACACAAACCTTGAACCCTTATTATGCATTTGAAAGATGAATGACAATTTATAGCAACAATTTATGCATGTGAACCTCAGTCTCCTTACTGAACTCAAATACCGTCAATCTGCAAGATGTTAGCGCACAAAAGACTCGAGCTTTTAACCATGATGTAACATCGGGAGGACACATAAATGTCAGTGGTCTTTTTTTATTTTCTCTTTTTGGGAAATGACTTAACAAAAGGAATAGAGCTAACGAACAACAAGACGTCCTAGAAATTAGTAAACCTACTGAAACGGGAAAATTCCTACGCAACTAAAGGAAACACAACAATGAAATATAACGTATTATGAGTGGGCTCTTGGGCTGAAAGATCTGAACTAGCAATGTCCCTAGACTGTAAATGAGGCATTTGGGCCAGAATGCTCTTTGGATAGTAGGTAGGCGCTCGGGCATAAAAAATATTGAACTTGAAGTGAGACACATGGGTCGGGATGCTCTTGGATTGTGGACAAGTGCTTGGGCCTGAATATCTGTGGACTAAAAGTGGGGCACATGGGCCGGGATGCATTTGGATTGTGTAGAGGCTCTTGGACCTGAATATTTATGGACTAAAAGTGAGGTACATGGGACAGGAAGCATTTGGACTGTGGATAGACACATGGCCTAAATATATGTGGACTAAAAGTGAGGCACATGGGCCGGGATGCATTTGGATTGTGGATAGGTGATTGGGCCTAAATATATGTGGACTAAAAGTGAGGCACATGGGACGGGACACATTTAGGTTGTAGATAGGTGCATGGGCCTAAATATGTGGACTAAAAGTGAGGCACATGGGCCGGGACGCATTTGGACTGTGGATAGGCGTATGGGCCTGAATATCTGTGGACTAAAAGTGAGGCACATGGGCCAGGATGCATTTGGACTGTGGATAGGTGCTTGGGCCTGAATAATGTGGATTGAAAGTGAGGTAGATGGGCCAGGATGCTTTTGGATTGTAGGTAGGAGTTTGGGCCTGAATCTCTTTAGATTGAAAGTGAGGCACATGGGCCGAAACACTTTGACAATGAGGCACTAGGGCCAAAATTATTTCTAACCTGTGGATTGGAACTAGGGCCGGAACTTTTTAAACATCGATTGGGGCGCTTGGGCTGGAATTTCATTTGAATTGTGATTGGGCCTGGACATCTTTGAACTGAAAGTGGCACAAATGAGATAGAAGAAATTATGGAATATGAATGAGCTGCTGAACCAGAAAAAATTTTCAGAGTTCAAGTGAAAGCCTTATTACAATTCTTGATGGGCCTTTGAGCCAGAACTTAAGCATGATCCATAAATCAATTTTCAAGTCTTGTGTATTATCGCAAATTCAAATGGATTTTTTTATAAGCCTAAAACTAATGGATGAAAATGGATGATTCAAATTTAGGAACGTTTGGGCCGAAAGAGACCACCTTGATCTAAGATTTTTCGGCCGAATCCCAAGCGAATAGTTCACCTAGGCTAGAATAGGCCGAAAGGTAACGATCCAATAAAAGATGGTTTATTTCAGCTGCTATCCACACACATCCAAGTTTGTCACAGAAGCACGGGATCACAAAGACATAAAATGTAGAAGAAAATATGCATGTCCTCACTATGCAAGTTTCATCAAATGGGTATGGGTACATCTAGAGAGTGCTTGGAGCCTTGACCCAGGTTGTGAAAGGAAGAGGCTTGCTCGTCATCTGCTTCATTCCCCCACCACACATGGTGTTCGGGTAACAACAAGGTTAACCCACACAGCCAATGCAAGCACCGACAACCGGAGAGTGAAGGCGTCGGGTGAACACCAACACACTTATCTCCACCCTAACCTTGACGCTTGAAGCTAAGGGAATTGGGATGGCCGGAGAAATTATCTGTTAAGGGTGGTACAAAGTCCACTTTCATCCTTGTGGTTATGAGTGGCGCATTCCGACATGCTGTCATAGTGCAGCATGCCGGAGCCCCAGGTTAAATTACCCTAAGGCATGTTAAGCTATGTGCTTGGTGTCATTAGTATGTGAATGCTTGTTTGCTTTAATGCATGTGTTCAATGTTTCTGTGCGCATGTGTGTGTTTGCTTGGTGCTTGAATGTTGCTTAGTGTTTTCCGCTGCGTGTCTTCCTGAGTTTTTTTTCCAGGAACTTATACGTTACAATTTTGACCCTAAGGTGTGTGTGAAACCAGCAAGCGCTCCTGATGCGTCCCCGACGTGTCGTGGACAAATCGTGGACTCTAATAAGACTTGAAAGTTTAGGAATGGACGCGAGATAAACTTAAACTGGAAAACCCATTTGATTGAGAATTTACACACACTTTCACTCAATATCTCTTGCCCCACACACAGACTCCCGGGAAAGTTTCGACTTTACCCCTAAAGTCCTTAACCCTCACCTGACTATCGGCCTATGGTTCACCGACCGTTCCTGACCTATCGTTCTATCAAATACCCAATTATTGATACTCTAACCCAGTACTATCTAGCTCACCAACTCTCTAGCACTTACACACACTCCTAAGTATGATCCACACTTGCCAGATTATCTCTATCTTTTCTCTCGTACAGGCTTACTTACATATGGAATTAATGCAAGTATATATACACGGTTGTTAGGATGTAACTACCGTCCTATTAATCCCTAGACTTCTAGGAGTCGACTACAACTTCGATTATTCACATAACAACCACACTAGACTTGCAGAGATTCTTCAACTTGATCTGGAGGCGTGGACTACGTGTCGCCTCATGGTTGGTCAAGTTGGCGGCAACCTCTGATAGGTCGATCACCACTTGTGTGCCCCACTTGCCTGATTTTGTCTGGCTCATTAAATGCTCATAATGCCCACTTCTGAATTCATTACTGCTATGTAATGATGTTCAATTATAGCCTTGTTATCTTGTGCATTAATGAACTTCTCATTTTGTCGTGAGCTTGTCGTGAACAAGTTGCTTATGTGGATGTATGTGTCTTATCTAAATATGTCGATCCTTTGTAGTCTTTTGTCTTTGTTTTTCATCTTTGAGCATGAGAGATCTTCGTGCGGTGTCTGACTGGTTGTCTATGCTAGAAGTTCTACGGAGCTCTCGTAGACAGGTGCCCGACTAGTTGGGCACATGTCGTGGATTGAGCGTGCTTGCAACCTTGCCTGCTAAGCCACTCATTTACCTATCTATCTGAATCATGAATCTTGACAAACACATTAGATAGACAATACAAGGTTTGCTATCATCAAAACTAAAGGATCTTGTCTTAACAATTTCCCCATTTTTGATGATGGCAACCTATACACTTATATGTACTTGGCAATTCAAAAATTGAGAGATTCCCCCTAAGAAGGATTCCCCCTGAGTTTGTTAAGGGTTTTAAGTATGAAAAACTTTAACGAATGATAGCAATAAGTGACATCTTTTATGCATAATAAGCGACAACTTTTATGTTATACTAAGACCAAAGTAGATAAAGTTTTTATTCAGATGATACATAACACAAGGGCGATAGACATAGTCTCACAAGTACATATACTTTTTCTTTCCCCCTTTGCCATACAGCAAAATAGGGAGCAATTACACGATGTAAGATGTTGTAAATGCCATGACATTCCATTGAGTATAAACTACATAACATGATCAAGATAATATAGATGGAGTGACGTAGTTGGGTATCCCATTCATAATCTTCTGGGCTAAAAGGTTCATCCTCCGAAAAAGAGACTTTGATCCAAGTGGGTTTGGCTGTGGTAGGATTGATCAAAGGTGATTCAGCTGTAGTGGAAAGGTCAGACTCATCAGAATCTATTGTGAACTCCATCCAGTGTGGAGAACGTGTATGTGATAGAGTGACACTTGAGGTGATAGGCCAAGCTGTGAGTGAGTTGGAGTCTGGTTGAAAATAGCTTTGGGCGACATACTTTTTTGGGTGTTTGTGGCCATGAACTTGGGAATTATGGAGTGCACTGTTTGTTCATTCGAACTGGATAACTTTGTGGAGTTTGTGCCATTTTGTGACATGTGAAGGATTGAGTGTGAGTGGTGATGGAGTAAGCAAGTTTTTATAGACACTTTGGATATGCTCAACGACTGATCGGTGAGT
The DNA here is from genome assembly GCA_023374045.1 of Limonium bicolor. Taxonomy (NCBI): domain Eukaryota; kingdom Viridiplantae; phylum Streptophyta; class Magnoliopsida; order Caryophyllales; family Plumbaginaceae; genus Limonium; species Limonium bicolor. Next base: position 325,374,218 of record CM041776.1, on the reverse strand, counting down.
GGTAATAAATGAGGTACTACGTCTTGTGGGCTATGTTTGTAGGCTTTTTAGGTGTCAAAGGTCCGAGATTGGATTAGTGGAATGGATGGGACTAAATATCTCAGATCATTTTACAATTTTTAATCAAGGAAGAAGTAGCCAATACAATAAATTATTTCGGAACCATCATAAGCATTCAAGTATACAAGAACCAGTTGTATTTTCATTGATATCAAAAGTTACTTTGAAACATATCATCAAAGGCAAAAGAAAACATTAATGGAAAAGAAAAATCTAATCCTAAATCTAACTCTCCTGGTTCACTCATGTCTTTAAGTGACAAAGAACTCTCAGGCTATGTGGGAATATATAAAATCTATTGCTCCTTGAACCATGTTATGAACACTTGGTTCAGAGGAGACAACCTGCACAGCTGTGAGAGTAACTCTCACAATGAAGAACGTCCCGAGATGAAGTATCCAGACTGGTCCCCGACCTGTCCTGGACTGGTGTGGGATCTCCTTTTGATTCCTGAGGCTCTTGTAGTTGGTCTAGGTTCTGACCTTGCATCTTCGCTCTTTGTGGGCTTCTGGAGAACCACAAGCTTATCTCCCTAGTCTTGATTCCCATTTTGGAAAGCATCTCAAAGCAGATGCAGTCTTGAGTAGTCCGCGCGCACTCGTGGAACCTGTCGGTGTCCACTCCAAAGTCTTTCAGAGCCGCGGTGACCACTCCCCGTGTACTAGCCCTTGGTTGACGTGTCGGCTTTCATTAAGTGTGAGGAGAATCATGGCCGGAAGGTCAATCTTCTCCTTGGTTTGAGGGCGTACAGAAGTCTCACATCTCTTGCACTCACTATGTTAGTTCGTTGATTCCTTGGGGTGATGTTATGGGTGATCAGATTGAACAGGACTCTGTCCGAGATGGACATGTCTACAGCATGAAAATTTTTCATAGCTGCTCCTTTATTGAGCATATTCGCCATTTTCCCACTTAATGTCCTAGGTCATTCCATGTTGTCTCCTTGGAGACGACCAGCCAATCTCTAAGTCGAAGACTTTGCATATCCAGTACTTTGTTAAGTTGATGTGGATGCCTTGAACTATGGAGTGGTGAGGTAGTCATCGTCTTCATCACTCTGGAGAGGTCCTAGCTGTCTTATGTGTTATTTGAGTAGCTCTGTAAATAGGGGTACGCTTCTGGAAAGAAGAGTCTACCCATCCTTGGAACCTAATAGCTCGACGATCTCACCCAGACCATCTTTTTCATCCATTCTATGTCCAACATCTTGGGTAAGACGGGACATGATAGTCGTTGACATTCTCAGCCTTGATCAAGGCTGGCTAAGCTCCTTGAGTCTTGAGGCGCTTTAGAGATGAGGTGGTTGAGGTTTGGCAATGACCTTCTTGGCTTGAAGGAGCTCCTTGAGATTTTTAGCATGTAGATAAAGGACCATCTTCTTTTTGCCTTTCGCCTTCTTTAGTTGCTCATGCTCCTCGTGCGTAAGTTTGTCATCTGATTGTGACTCTGTGTCGCTATCTTCAACCTGAGGCTGTAGTTGAGGTGTCAGGGATCTATCGATGAGTGGCTCCCCAAACACGGCGATGAGATTCGCCTCTTCCTATGAGTCAACTGCTTTCTCATGGTGCATCTCCTCTACTGAAGCATCCTTTTGCACTGGTTCATCATGTTGCACCTCTTCTTCCTCCAATTGCTGTACAACTACCTCAATTTCAGCTGAGGGAGTTGCTTCTTCTTTGTCGGAGAAGTGTAGTCGTCGAGTGGCCTTTTCTGGGGTAGAGTGAGATTTTTGTGGTGTTGTTGGCTTTTGAGCATGCTTTGAATCACGTGTCACACGACCAGTCATGGCAGTGGAATGGCTCTTGGATTTGTTTTTGGATTGTTTTGTGGTGATTTTGGTGGTTTTTGGTGAAGGAGCAGGATAAGACATTTGTGGATTTTCTGTAGGAGCAGGGTTGGGGAGAATAGTAGGGTTGAAGGTGCCGGATTCAATGAGGTAGAAGGTTTTAGAATACGAGTTTTTGTATACTCTACCTCGCTCGCTTGTAGTTTGCCTTCTTGTATTACTTTGACCACGAGTTGATCTTCCTCTTTTTGGTCAGACGAGCTAGAGATTTGGTCAGTTGTATGTCGGCCACTTGTTGTGAGGAAGCTTCCTTGAGAATTTCTTTAGCCTTTGATTGAAGATTTTTTGGGTGCCATTTGGTTTGGAGAATTTGTACTGGAGTTTAAAACTTTTTGATCGGGTTGTTCTTTTAGCGGCTGTGAGGCAAGGGTTCTTTGCGCTGATCTCACAAGAGTGATTGTAAGAGAGAAGAGAAAATTTCTTTGAGTGTTTAGAGAGATTAAAGAGAGTGAGTGCAATATTGTGACAAGAGAGGAACTCTCGTCACCCTTTTATAGATATCAAGTAACGGAAGTGCTCCTTCTATCGGTGATAGATCCTCCATAGTCTGCATCTGAAAATCCTACAACGTTACAGTTAGTGAACTTAGGATAAAAGAGACCAAGATTCATGGTTCCTTTTAAGTAACGCAGGATTCTTTTTACAGCTGTGAGGTGAGTTTCTCTTGGATCTGTTTGAAACCTGGCACATAAGCAAACGCTATACATAATGTCAGGTCTACTAGCAGTTAAATATAATAGAGAACCAATCATCTCTCTGTATGATCACTGGTCGACCGGTCGGTCACCAGTCATGATGCCCATCTTGGTGCCAACTACCATGGGTGTGTCAAACATCTTACATTCCTCCATTCCAAATCTCTTCAGCAAATCCTTTACATACCTCTCTTGGGATATGATAGTCCCTTTGTCATTTTGCTTGACTTGAAGTCCTAGAAAGAACTTCAATTCTCCCAGATCACTCATCTCAAATTCCTTTTTCATCAATGCTTCAAACTTTTTGAAATATTTCTCATCAGAGGCTCCAAAGATTATATCATCAACACATACTTGCACGATTAAGAAATCCCTCTTGTTGTGCACAAACAAGGTTGTATCCACCTTTCCTCTTGTGAATTTGTTTTCCAAGAGATAGGAATAAAGACGATCATACCATGATCTTGGAGCTTGTTTGAGCCCATAAAGAGCTTTGTCAAGTTTAAGTACCATATCCTTTCCTTCTTGTGTCTCAAAACCAGGAGGTTGCTCAACATATACTTCCTCTTTGACGTACCCATTTAGGAAGGCACTTTTGATGTCAGGTTGGAAGAGTTTGATTCCTTTGTGTGCAGCAAATGCAATTAGTAATCTGATGGACTCCATCCTTGCTACTGGAGCAAAGGTTTCTTAGAAGTCTATCCCTTCTTGTTGACGATATCCTTGAGCTATTAGACGAGCCTTGTTCCTGACAACTTCTCCCATCTCATTCAGTTTGTTTCTAAAGACCTATTTTGTGCCAAGTACCCCTTGATGTGAAGTAGGGATGTCAATCTTGACCCGAACCCGAAGCCCAACCCGAAACCGACCCGTAAAAAAAAGCCGAGTTTGGGTTGAGATTTTTGACCCGAAATGATTTTCGGATCGGGTTCAGGTTAGGTCATTGAAACCCGCTTCGGGTTCGGTTGAACCCGCTAACCCGTAACCCGGAAAAAATTAATTAAAAATAGAAAATATGTTAGATTTAATGACTTAATTAGTATTTAATGATTAATTTATGACTAAAATAAACATTTAATCGATAACATATGATTATATTGTACATAATAATTAATTAATATTATAGTATTATATTTTTATTAAATAATCCAAAATTTAAAAAATAAAATAAATTTTTGAAAAAACAGGTCGGGTTCGGGTCAACCCGCTCCGGGTTTGGGTCGGGTTCGGGTTGACCAAAACTATTTTCGGGTCGGGTTCGGGTTGAGCTCAACCTGACTCGAAACCTGATTTTGACACCCCTAATGTGAAGGACGAGGCACAAGATGCCAGACTTTACATCTTTCAAACTAGTTTAGTTCTTCTTGCATTTCATTGATCCAGTCTGAGTCTCAAAGAGCTTCCTTGACGTTCTTGGGCTCGATTGGTGAGACTGTCGTTGAGAAGGCTAGAAGATCTCGAGTTTGTGCTCTTGTCTGAGTTCCTTTTAATATGTCTATTATGATATTCTCCAATGGATGATTTTTGTACAAGCACGAGATTGATGAATGGTTGATGGAGATAGAGGATCCTTGACATCATTGTTTCCTTCGTCGAGCTGTTGTTGACCTATCGCTGACCTTCGGGCAAGTTTTTTCAGTCGGTGATTCATCTTTGGGATTATCTGTGTGATCTTGATCAACTAGATCAAATCTAAGTTCTTTATCTTCATCAGATTTCTTGACCTTGAGTACGTCAGCCTCATCAAAGACCACGTGCACACTTTCCTTCACCTTTAGTGTCCTTCTGTTGTATACTTTGTATGCCCGACTTCTTTCAGAGTATCCAAGGAAGATGACCACATCACTTCTGGCATCAAACTTTCCAAGGGAATTCTTTTCATTGTTGTGGACATAACATTTGCAACCGAAGGTCCTAAAGTGACTTATGTTTGGTTTTCTACCCTTGATTAACTCATAGGGAGTTTGTTGAGGATAGGTCGTATGAGCATTCTATTTGTGATGTAGCATGCAGTTGCCACTACTTCTGCCCAGCAGACCTGAGGAAGACTACTCCCCAATAGGATGGCCCCGGCTACCTCTTGTAGTGTTCTGTTCTTACGCTCAACTACCCCATTCTGTTGGGGTGTTCTTGGTGCTGAATATGTGTGATTAATCCCATGTTGTTTACACATATCCATGAATTGTTGATTCTCAAACTCTGACCCATGATCAGACCGAAGAGCCTTGATTTTGTGGTTGAGTTGTACTTGGACTTTTCCTGCAAAGACTTGGAATTTCTCAAAGACTTCGTCTTTGGAAGCAATGAAGAGTGTCCAAACAAATCGTGCGTAATCATCAACAATCACAAACACATACCAATTTCCTCCAAAACTTTTGATTTTCATAGGTCCGCATAAGTCCATGTGAAGTAATTCAAGTGGCTTGGATGTACTAACTAAGTTCTTTGATTTGAAAGAAGTCTTAGTTTGCTTGCTTGTAACACATGTATCACAAAGATTGGTCTCAGATTTCTTAATCTCAGGAAGACCTCTTACCAACTGTTTCTTGACAAGTTTCTTTAACAAGGAAGTGCTAACATGCCCTAGTCTTTTGTGCCATAGTGTAGAGTCATCTATTGAAGCAGTCAAGCATGGAAGATTAGGACTGTCAATATCCTCCAAACTAGTTACATAAACATTTTTCCACCTTTTTCCCTTTAACAACTCTTTGCCATTGTTCTGACTTACTATGCTACAATGTGTAGGATAGAAGTGAACCGAATTGCCTTTGTCACAAATTTGAGAAACACTAACCAAGTTGAATTTTAAACCATGAACTAGATTTACACTATCTATGACATAATCAGATGTAATACCAACCTTACCTACACCGATGATTTTTCCTTTCTTGTTGTCGCCAAAGGAGACGGTTCCTTGGCTTCCTGGTTCGAGTGAGAAGAACTTCTTTTTGTCTCCTGTCATGTGTTTAGAGCACCCACTGTCGATGTACCAACAGGGCTCCATTCTCACTCGATTCTGCACTTAACACGTTAGTGGTGTGGGGTTAGGGTCCATAGAAAGGTTGGACCCATTTCCACCATTAAATGTTCTAAGATCATTTTGACTACCCATTTTAATCCTAGTTTCTTGAGCTGCCAATGCCTCATAAAACACACTTTATAGCAATTGGATTCATGATGATCAGGTTGTCTGCATAAGCTGCAGGCATCTCTACGACTGGTCTCTGACCTGTATCCGACCTGTCGCTTGCTTCTCCTCATGGGTGTCTTAGAAACAGCATCTATCTTAGAATATTTTTCTTTGATGGTAGTTAGTTCCTTTTATTTTGTGTTAAGCGCAACAATCAATTCATCGATTTCAAGTTTTTTTCACGCTTCAATTTTTCATGAACGAGAGAATTTCACTATAATCACTTTGTAACTTCATGAGTTCCCTCATGAGATTATTTACCTTGCTTTTATCCAAGGTTTTTTCTTAATTTTTCATTTTCTTCCAAAAGTTCATCCTTTTCAGTTTCTAATGCCTCTAGGTGATCAACTAATGCAAGAGAAAACTTTCTAAGTCCTAGAAGTTCAGCCTATTGAATTCTCCTTCTAAGTTTAGAATAGTTTACCTTATGTTGTTGCTCTTCTTCTTCTGATTCTGAGACATCATTGTCTTGTGCCATCAAGCACACTTCTTCAAGGCATAAGTGAGCCTTCTCATCTTCTGAGATGTCGCTGTCTGAGGTTTGATTGTCATCACTCTGTTCAGAATCTCCCCATGCGACAACGAAGGCTTCCTTCTTTGGTCCTTTGTTGAATGATCATCGGACAGGCCTCTTGACCCTGTCGTTGTCCTCCGGGATCGTTGAGGACAGTCTTTGATATGATGTCCGCGTTTTGAACACCCAAAACACTTGTCATTGTTTTTCTTTTGATCATCCAACTCCTTGGACTCCTTGCCTTTCCTCATTTTATTTCTTATGAACTTTCGAACGTACCTCTTAGCATAGAGGACCATTTCATCATTGTCGTCTCCTGACTCGGATCTTTCATTTTCAGCTACTTGAAGGGCTATGCCTTTCCCTCTATCTCTTGATGAGTATTCTGAATTCCTGTGTTGTAGTTTTAACTCAAAAGCCATTAAAGATCCTAGCATGTCTGCCAGAGACATTTTGGAAAGATCATGTACTTCTTGCATGGCATTGATTTTGATGTCAAAGGAGGCAGGAAGAGATTTAAGGAACTTCCGAATTTGATCCTCATTAGAGATGGTTCTTCCAAGCACCAACATTTCGTTGATCAACTTAGTGAATCTTGTATGCATTTCAGAAATGCTCTCCTTTTCTTCCTTCTTGAATAGCTCCCAATGAGTGAGCAACAACTCAATGCGAGTCTTTTTATCTTTTCATTCCCTTCATAAGTGACCTCAAGAGTTTTCCAAATCTCCTGAGCTGTTTTAGCTGAAGCAATCTTGGAGTATTGCTCAGGTAGTAGTGCACAGTGAAGTGTCTTACGGCTCGAGCGTTGAATACTAGCTTCTTGATTTGATCATCCGTCATGCTGTCGATAGATATGTCTTGTCCTTGAGTATTCTGGAAGGTGTACTCTCCATGTGTTATCACCCTCCACATCCTTGGATCCTCAGACTTGATATGAAACTCCATCTTATTCTTCCAGTGAGTGTAGTTGTCTCCATTGAAGAGTGGTGGTCGATTTGGTGCAGAACCTTCTTCTGCTGCTAGAATGCTTGCATGAGACATCTTGATCGCCTTCAAAGCAGTTAGCTTTCTAGAAGAGACTTGCTCTGATACCAATTGAAGCCAGCAAGCGCTCCTGATGCATCTCGACGTGTCGTGGACGTATCGTGGACTCTAATAAGACTTGGTAGTTTAGGAATGGACGCGAGATAAACTTAAACTGGAAAACCCATTTCGATTGAGAATTTACACACACGAAATTCACTCAATCTCCCTTGCCCCACACACGGACTCCCGGGACAGTTTTGACTTTACCCCTAAAGTCCTTAACCCTCAGCTGACTATCGGCCTACGGTTCACCGACTGTTCCCCGACCTGTCGTTCTATCAAATACCCAATGTATTGATACTCTAACCCAGTCCTATCTAGCTCACCAACTCTCTAGCACTTACACACACTCCTAAGTCTGATCCACACTTTCCCAAATTATCTTTATCTTTTCTCTCGTACAGGCTTACTTGCATATGGAATAAATGCAATTATATATACACGGTTGTTAGGATGTAACTACCTTCCTATTAATCCCTAGACTTCTAGGAGTCGACTACAGCTTCGATTATTCACATAATAGCCACACTAGACTTGTAGAGATTCTTCAACTTGATCTAAGGTGTGGACTACGTGTCACCTCTTGGTTGGTCAAGTTGGCGGCAACCCTCTTGATAGGCCGATCACCACTTGTGTGCCCCACTTGCATGATTATGTCTGGCTCATTAAATGCTCATAAATGCCCTTTTCTGAATTCATTACGGCTATGTAATGATGTTCATTTATAGCCTTGTTATATTGTGCATTAATGAAGTTCTCCTTTTGTCGTGAGCTTGTCGTGAACAAGTTGCTTATGTGGATGTATGTGTCTTATCTGAATGTATCGATCCTTTGCAGTCTTTTGTCTTTGTTTTTCATCTTTGAGCATGAGAGATATCTTCCTGTGGTGTCTGACTGGTTGTCTGTGCTAGAAGTTCTACGGAGCTCTCGTAGACAGGTGCCCGACTGGTTGGGCACATGTCGTGGATTGAGCGTGCTTGCAACCTTGCGTGCTAATCCACTCATTTACCTGTCTATCTGAATCATGAATCTTGACAAATGCATTAGATAGACAATACAAGGTTTGCTATCATCAAAACTAAAGGATCTTGTCTTAACAGTGTGTCTCCGGACGGGTCATGCCTTGGCATGACCGATATTTGGTTTTCAGGTAAGGGTACATTCGAAGAGGTGCTTGAGGCTTTGGGCTCATGTAGTGAAGGGATGGGGCTTGCACGTCATCCTCCTCATTTCCCTTAATTTTACACATCAACTTATAGTGTGTGTCTTAGAACGGGCCATGTCTAAGCATGACTGATAATTGGTTTATTTGGACCCTCTCGTATGCACAATATAATAAATAGGATAATATCATAAAAAGTAAGCCTTAAAGATTATAAGTTCAAGTTAAGCCCTCTTTATTAAATTTAAAATTTTAAAACTTAGGTGGTGGTCCCCAGTAGAGTCACCAGTCTGTGGGTGCTGATTTTGAACCCTTAAGTATTGAGCTTAAGGTTTCAAGGTTCGATTTGCAATTAGGAAAACTAACCTTTAATTTTATAATTTGGGTTTAATTATCCTAATTGCAAATCGAACCTTGAAGCCTTAAACTCAATACTGAAGGGTTCAAAACCATCACCCACACGCATAAAGAACTAGAATTAAACTATTGCATTCATAAAATGTAGTGGAAAGATTACATAACTAAAATTTTACAAAATAGGTTCGCTTCCTAACCGGGAAAGCTTAAACAATACTCACTCATGAATCTAGTACATATAACAACAAAAGGAGGAAACATTGAACAGATAAAAAATAAGAAAAGAAGAAACTCTAGTTTGAAGAAACTTCGATCCGCTCCGTTCTTCGTCTCTGCATTGATCTTTTTCTAGTTTAACAAACTGGTGTGCAATGGCGATGTCGTGTGGTATTGTGCCAAGATAACGTGATGATGGTGGTGGATGATGGTGATGATTGGCGGTGAATGAATGACCAATTGATGAATGTTGGTAGTGGTCAAAGAATGAAGAGAGGCATGAGAGTCCTGATGGAGGCAGTGATATTAGCTCATTTTTCCTCTTGATCGATCGACCCTTTTACATCATTTATCTTCTTCTCTTAAACGCGAGGCTTCGACCCCTAAAGTTTTTGTCGTCCGAACTTACGTTCACCCTACTGGTCCGGACTTTTCTGTACACGTCCGTGCGAGATTTCTTCAGCATGGGTCCACGCGAGAGTTCTTTGTGAGTTGTCTGGCCATAATATGGACGTATGTTTGGACGTCATTATAATTCACTCTCGATAGGTATCCGAGCAAGATTTCTCGGACATCTTTACAATTTGACTCCATACTCTCACTACTTGTACGGACATGCAAGTCTGGACGCATGTGATAAGTGTGAAATATATTTATTTATAATGGGTCTAACTCTATTATACGCAACAATTTGGGCAAAATTCTCACTTATCATGTGCTTTTCTAAGATTTGTGTTTAGAACAGAGGTGATGCATTTATGTGTCAAATACAGGAAGCTTGGATTTGCATTCATGATCTCATACGGATTACAACACAACATATGGTGATATATATATATGAATATATATTAATAAATCATCACCACACACCATCATTGGAAAATTATAAGCCATTGCAGCTTTTCACACTCATGGCACATAATTATCACATTTACGTGATAATAATTGAGCAGCTAGGGATGACAGTGGGTCGGGTTCGGGTCGGGTGACGCTTCACCCAACCTGCACCCAACCCAACCTGACCCGACACCCGCAACTTCATCATCCATCACCCGCAGGTGAAATGGGTGAACCCGTCACTTTTTTTTTGTCTTCAGCAAGCATTTTTAGTCTTTAACACATTATATATGCTTATTTTTCAAAACAATACACTCATATTTGTTCAATAATACATACCACATCGATTAATGTCAAGAACATACTCAAAACATAGAGAATTAACCAAAATATCTCCACACAAGATCAATAATATGGGATAAGTATATTTTTTTATTTAATATAATACATACGGGTGATGGGTCGGGTGAATGGGTCGGGTGACCGGGTGAAAAAAGTTCACCCGACCCGTCACCCGCACCTGTTTCACCGTCTTCCATTTTCACCCGTTTTTTCTAGGTTTTCACGTGTTTTAGTGGGTTGGGTGAAACGGGCATCCATCACCCATTGTCATCTATCAGCACCACATGAATAAATGATTCACGACAATATAAGGAGGAGAATAACCTAATTTGACCGGGGCCTACAATTTTGGATAGGATTGTCGCACTGTTTCATTGGAAAAAAGGAATTCACCCCGCCACGCTACTGTTCAATGATTATAATCAGAGACCTCCCTTTCTTCATCATTACTAGAGCAATCGTCCACTTACCACCACCGAACTTCACATCCATCGCACACCACCACCACTTCATTCATCCATCGATCACCAGGCCATTCTTCATCGGCTCACCAAATCGGATTCGGGAGAATAGCAACACAGAGACGAAGAACGGAGCCGGGACCGGATCGGAGTTCCTTTTAAACTGAAGTTCATTCTTTCATTATCTCTAATCTATTCAATGTTGTTCTTGATTGTTTATGTTTCTTGAGCCATGAATGAGTAGTCGTTTTAGGTCCCCGGTTTAGGGAAGCGAACCTATTTCATAGAATTTTATTATGGAAATATTTCTGCTATGATTTCATTAATACAATAGTTTCATTCCAGTGCTATATGCGCTTTAATTTCTGATCAATTATTAAAGCAACCTTTGTAGTTTTCTAAAATGCGGTGCTAAGATTGGTTAACTAGACATAGAAAGTTAAATCAGATTAATGACTAAAATCATGACCCCGCATATAAGTTTCCACATCAGTCAATCATTAACAGGAGTTGTTCTTTATGCGGTTGTCTTGTCTCCGAATTAGATCAATAGTCTGCTGTTAGATCTTCCAGGAAATTAGAGTACGTTGTACAAGATTCGGTCAATGAATTATATATAGTTCATGAGTTTATTGCAGTGTTAGTGGAATTGTTTACTAATAATATTTGTAGGAATAGGTGAGCAAAAAACCTCAGGTGCACCTTTTAACTATCAAATTTACAACTTATATTCTCTGCTTTGTTTTAATTTATTTCAATAGTTTTCTTACATTTAATTTTCCTTTATTAATTTAGTATTTGATTAGACCAGTTAATTATTTCAAAAAAGTGATATTTCCTACTTTCTTAATTAGTCTAGTCTAGATTAGATTAGAGTTCTTAGTTAAGTTTGATAAGTTATCAATTAACTGAACCAGGTCTCTAAGATCGACAATCCCCACTCATTCATTATTCCGCAAAACGATAGGTACACTGCATAGGTAGTAGCGTTACTTATTTTTACAGTTATAAACAAGTTTTTGGGCTGTTGCCGGGACCTCTGCATGGTTAATTGATAATTTTATTTTATTTTATTGAGAATTTAGCTTAGTTTTTGTTTTCGTATTTATTAAAGTTTTTTTTTGTGTTTTTTTGTTTGTTTTATAGTTTCATTTGTTTACTTTAATTAGGTTGTATTTTTTTATTTCTAGTTGGAATTTAGTGTGATTGTTTTACTTTCGTTACTTTTATTTTATTTTAGTTTTTCCTTTTGGTTACGTTATTCTTAGCTTATTATTTAGTTTATATTATCAGTAATTTGATTTCTTTGTTTTAGTGAACATTTTTGCTTTATATTTTGGTTTTTCTTTCCGTTTTGCTTTATAGATTAATTTTAGTTTTATTTTAATTAGGATTTTCCTTAGATTGCTCATTCTATTTTGTTTTATCTTTAGTATTGTTTTATCCTCATTTTTACTTATTTATTTTATTTCTACAATTCGGTATGGCTGACAGACAAATCTTGAGTGAAAAACAATCGTGGGAGGCCTTCTGCCATTGTCCTCCCACAGGTTACAACAACTGATCTAGATTCCTGGAAATTCAAAATGAGTTATATTACTACACTATATCATAAGGGACAATTCAGTGGGCTAGACTCGGATGACACTCCGCATCATATTTCTTCATTCCTAGATTTTTGTAGCTCATTTAATAAAATAGGAAATTTAAATGAGTGCACCCGTCTATAGTTGTTCCCCTATTCTCTGAAAGATGGAGCCTCCAGGTGGCTGAGAAATCTGCAGCCACGTAGCATCCACACCTGGGCTGATTTGGCAAGCAAGTTTTTGGAAAAATATTATCCTCCATCTAAGACAAGGGAGAAGATTGTTGAGATTACAAACTTCTATCAGTAACTAGGTGAGTCCTTGTATGATGCATGGGATAGATTTAAAGAGCTTCAAATTCTTCCTCCACACCATGGCATGAGTGACCCGAACCTGGTTTTATCATTTTTTTGAGGTTTAAGTGATCCTAACAAACTTATCTTGAGTTTCTCATCTAAAGGCAATTTTATGTCAAAAACAGGAGCAGATGCAATTAAGCTTCTGGACTCGATGACTGTGAGCACCAGGCAGTGGTGCAAGAATAAGGGGAGAGGAAAAATAAAGAAGAAGTTGGAATTTACAGTCTTTCCTTGCAGGATCATGTTTCAGGTCAGTTGTCTACGCTCATCAAAGTTGTTGAGAAATTAGCTCTAAATCACTCATAGTAGCAGCCTATGAACGTAGCTACCACCCCAGTACCATAGTCCCATCATTGTAGTGATATTTGCAGAGGAGCCCATGAAACCTTTAATTGTGAAGGAGCTGGTTACAATGGAACCAAAGAACGTAAATTCAATTCATAACAAACTGGGGAACCATTATTCAAATTCTTACAATCAGAGGGGTTGGAATAACAACCAACACTCCAGCGGAGGTACAATGACAATCAGTTCGGTAGCCAGGTTTATAATCAGAATAGACAACAATTTTATAATCAGCAGCAGGAGCAGTCTCAACCTTCTCAAGGAGATAGTAAGATAGAGAGTATGCTTGCAGAAATCTTAAACCAGGGTCAGACTTGAAATGCCAAGTTTGCAAAGATTGAAGCTAAATTCGCTTATCAAGCAGCAAAAAATGTGGATCATGCATACATTAATCAGAGCATGGAAAGGAATCTGAGTCAGATCTCACAACAGTTAGCATAGAGGCTGCAGAAGTGAGAAGCGAGAAGCGAACATAACCTAGCGCTTATGAGGTTGCAGAAGAAGTTGACAAACCTGTAGGACAGAGAGAAGAAGTTGTGGACTCCAGTAATGAAGTAGAAAAACCTACGAGGAGGGAGTCTTCTGAAACTCAACTTTCCTTCTTTATTATGACTGCTTCTAGAATTGCATTAATTAAGTCTTTGCCTTATCCTTTGCCGGTTATAATGATTTTGATAGGCAACTTGGACAATTTTTGAGCTACGTGGAATCAATAACTGCTAATGTTTCAACTGATTATATACTTAAGCACATGCAAAATTATGCTATAGTTATGAAAGATAATCAAGCTAATAAGCAATTTTGCAAGAAGAGGGAACATTGGAATGGACAGAGACGATATCAGCGGTTCTCTTAAAAAAGCTTCCTCCTAGGCATGGCGATCCTGCACTTCTTATCTTACCTTGCTCCATTGAAAAGGTAAACTGTGGTAAGGTTTTTGTGAATTAGGTGCAAATATTAAGTTAATACCTTTATAAGTTTTCAATAAACTAGGAATTGATGAATGTTCTCCTATTTCTATTCGTTTGCAATTAGCTGACCAGTCTATAGTTTATCCATAGGGCAAGGTGAAGGACTTGATAGTGACAGTAGGTAAATTTTCTTTTCCTGCTGATTTTATCATTGTGGATATGGAGGAAGATTCATAGATGCCTATCATTTTGGGGCGATCTTTCATGCGTACTAGTCGTATTCTAATTAATGTAGAGGAAAGGAAAATAATTTTGTGATACCATGATGAGCAGGTTTCTTTTGATATGACTCATAACAAGAAACATCTTGCAGGAGTGTAATTTTGTTCTGGTATAGCTATTTGTGATTCTTCACTGCATAAAACATCTTCAGACAACAAGCATGAGGCCTCTAATACTGTTTCCATGCCCACGAATCCAGGTAAGGGAACTGAGTCGCTAGACAAGAAGAACAAATTTTCTACTGCCTGCATGAATGAGGCGTCGGTCAAAGGCAAAGATCAATATATTTTGTTCCTCGTGATGGAACTGAATGCTGAAGGACACAACCCCAAGTGAGTGCGACAAAAAATAATGTTGAGAAGGTTTGGCGGGTGAAGAGGATCTTACAACAAAAAAGAAAATGTCTTGTGGATCCTGTTATGCATGATTCTCTCAGTTCAACCCAATATAATGAAGTCACATGATCAAGGGAAAGTCTAGTCAAAGACTATAAAGAAGGATGGCTGACTAGGAGGCAACCCACTGGTAAGTTTTATCTTTAGTTTTATGTTTGGTTTACTAACTGCCAAGAAAGAGCAAAATTCTGAATTATATGCCTTGTCCGGACATGCGTCCGGGTTCGGACGTCCGGACATAGTACAAGTAGACGAAGTCGTAACAGAGGACGTGGTTCAGACTTGTACGTCCGGACGGAGTTCGAGAAGATTTTCGCGTGTGCAGTAGCAGCATCCGGACTTGCGTCTGGACATGCTAGCCCAGACAGGATGCAAACCAAACCAGAAGACACGTCTGAACAAGCCTAAAAATTGAGTAAATTCATGTTTTTCTTTTCTTTCTCAGCCTTCTTTTGGTTTTTAGTTTTTTATATAATGCATTAATTTTATTTCTTGGAGTAAATTTAGTTTTGCACTCACTCATAGGTGACGGTTGTGCCCGTGCTACTAATTCAACGCTTTTCAGCGTTTTGTGGTGTTTTGTCAATTGTGTGTAGGTGACAAGTTTTGTGGTATTTGTCTAAGGCTGGACACTTTCCTGGACGCAAGTGTGAGGAACGTTTGTACCCTAGAAAAAGCTTTAAGTGTGAGGAAGGGAACCTTTCTCAATCTGAAGATATTAGGGGAGTCTTAGTTTCTTTATCTTTTTGCTAGTGTTTAGCTTATTTTTTATGCTTATAGTCAGTATGTGGAGTCCTGAAATAATCCTTAATGAGTGTGGCATATTTTGAAAGTTTTTTACTTGGTTTTATTTGTGAAAAATGAGGGCATTGCTCCTCTTAAGTATGAGGAAGTAAAGATCTTTCCAAATATGCCATTTGTACTTAATGATGCACTAGCTTTTGATCGTTCCCTTGCTATAATGAATATGATTCTTTTGAGTGCTTGTACATGTCAAATTCTGGGTGATAATCATTATGGAAGTTAGAAATTGAGTCAAGTGATAACTATAGGAAATCTTCTTGCTTTAGGCTGTTTGACTAACACTAACTTGTTTCCTTCAAATGAATTTTGTTTTCACTAAAATATGATGGTTTAGATGATTGTGGAACTCAATTGGTTTAGCAGGTGATCTTGGGAATGATGTGAAAAGAATAAGGCAAGGTACTCCTCTGATCTTAATTAAATTTTCAGAATCAAAACAGGTCTCTTTTATCTGGTTATTAAGTTCTTGGGGTTCTTCATCACCCATCTACCTAAGGTCTCACAATCTGGGATAAAGACTTAACACCGTTACAGGGATAAAGAGAAAAGTATGGGGATGAAATAGTGTGTGAAAAATGAGAAAATAATTATGTAAAGGAAGGAAAGATCTTAAATTCTTAATGTTTGTTGCAATTTTCCTAATTTCGATCATGAGTGCGGGATGTTGTAAGGTATTGTGAAATAAGACATTACTCACACCTCTTGTCATCAAAGTAATAAGGAATGAAATTGAAATACCCCAAACATTTATTACCTTAATTAATAAGGAATTAAATCAAATGGAAGTTTATAATCAACAATTATCCATCTAATGAGCAATAATCATTATATACATTAGTGTATAAACATATAGTCAAAATGGACACCAAACTATACATTAAATCTCTAATTAATGAGAATATATTATTAAGGAGAAATCAACTCCTAAAATCAATACTACAGTAACACATTAGTACATGTGTTAAATATCACAAACATTACTCATTAGACTATAAAAACATTTTATATAGTCAAACCAAATTATTAAATACAACAACCACTTATATACACACCTTAAGACAATGATAACATATGTTACCACTTAACACCTAAATAAAGTCACAAGTGTATAACTTAATGTCTAATATTAAGTCTAGGAAAATTCAAATCTTCCCCCACACACTTGTGCAGCCGGCCATACATAGAAAAAAAAAGAGAGAGAATGAAAAAGTGAAAGGAGGAAGAAAACAAGGATGTACAAACGAGGAAAAAAGCAAATGTGACTTTTTACCACTCTTCCTCTCATCCCTTCTCACACAAAGTTGGCATATATTCCATCTCCTCCTTGGTCTCAGCTGCACAAGAGATAGAGCAAGTCAAGAAGGCATGTTAGAAACAAAAAGAAACATTAAAGAACAACTCACCTCACATAAGACAAATCCACATCATCCTCTCTTACACACACAAAATGGGAAAGTCTCCCATCTCTCCTTCAATGTTACGGATGCTACTAAGAAAGGGAGACAAGGAAAAGCAAGATGACACATGGATAAAACAAAAACCTAGTCTTACACACCTAGGTACCTAAGACAAATTCTCCTTTTACTAATACCCACACTCTCACTCACTTCCCCCTTTGCCCATATTCTCGGCTCCAACTCCATCTCATTCCCTTATCATGCGACAGCAACATATTCTCCACCCCTATTCACCATTATTTTCTCCTCTTCAAGCTTTAAGCTTAACAATGGTGTTCTAAGGCGTTTTACACTCTAAAACTTCATTTTCTTGTACAAAAATCACCACCAACCTATCCTCTTCCATTCTAGCTCAAAGTATAGGAGTATGGGCCAATAAAATCGTGGGGAACCAAGGAATACCAGCTTGGTAAGTCAAGGTAAAGGAAAAATACCTTAAATCAAATTTTTTCTCATTTCTTCCTAGATCCGAAAATGGCACTTGTTTATACTCCATTTTTACACCATTTCATACTCCAAATGAAGGTGAGATTTACTCCATTTCGTGATCCAAGGAGCTGCTCCAAAACACCTCTTAAAAGAGCTCCAAAGGCAAGGTAAAACTAAGAACTTATGTACCTCTTGAACCCTTCTCCTTCCCTTGATTCTTCCATGAAGTAAACTTCATTTTACCCTCTTTTAGGTGGCCAAAAATATGGCCTAAAACTCTCCAAATCTCAAGGTAAGAACACCTCCTTTTAATGTTCAAATTTCATGTCTTAAAACTCCTTAAACTAATCAACTTGTCAAAGGCACTAACTAAGGCTTTGTTCCTTGTTAATATTTGGACAAGAGGGTCTTGAAATCATCCATGGAGTGCTGTGGCGGTAGGGACATCATCCCAAAGAGAAAACCATTTTTAAGAAGGTAAACTACTAAAACAAGCCTTAAGGTCTATGGTAGTGTTTAAGCTTAATTTCATGAAATGAAATCTAACCTAAGGTTCTATAAAATAGTTCCGAGAGGGGGAGGAGCATTGGAATGGGCTTCCTTGTGGTTATAACAAGGTAATGATGCTTAAAACCCTTAATTATATACATTAAAGTTATTAATGTCATGAAACAAAAGGGCCGAGAATGGTACATGTATATGTTCTGTTTAATCTATAACAATGTGTAGAAAATGATGGTTACATGAAAGGTTAATGAATCTAGGTGCTAATGACTTATTAAAGTCAAGTTTATAAGTTGAAAATGAAAGAATAATGATTTTTAGAAGTTTAAAGAAAGATCTATAGCAGCCGTGTATAATTTATAGTTCATGGACATTTTAATGTCATTTTATGGTTAAGTTTATGTCATGTTCAAGGCCATGTTTAGGCAATTTTTATTATGGTTATTTAGATCTTTAAATTATTTATTAAGTTTTTGGGTGATTAAATGAATTATATAAGTTTCTGGTGCAAAAGTGTAATTTTAGTGAACATAACCATATAAGAACATTTTAGATGAATATTGGTGAATTTAGGTGTTACATAAATTAAATGTAAAGTTATAATATGATTTAAATGAATTATAAACTTTATAAGTATTTAAATGAGCAAAAGACTTGCTTAGGGGGTCAAACCGTAATTAAATAATGTTTAGGGTACTAAACTATAAATAAAACCGAAAGGGGCAGATTAGGAATTTTAAAAACATAAAATGTGATTTTCATAAAGTTTAGGTATTTAAATGTAAAACTAGTAAAATATTGTGGCCAAATCGTAAATATATAAGTATGGGTCAAAGTAATATTTTGGGGGGTCAACCTTGACCACATATGAGGTTTGACCAAATTAAAATAATAGACATATTTGTTTTCGTGATTTAAAGAAATATTAAGTCAAAAATAACAATTATATAAAGTTATGGGGTGACTATGTAATTTTTGAGAATTATAGGGGCTGGAATATGAATATTAAGACCCTAGGGGTCTATTGGAATTATTTGAGAATTTTTGGGCTATTTTTGGTAATTTAATAAACTAAGGATTATAATATATAGTTTAAGTATTAAAATGTGACATTTATAAAACTTATGGGGTTATTGTGTAAATAACCAAAACTAAGGGGTGAAAAATAATATTGGGACAGCCTAGGGGCTGTTTTTAAGGAATTTGTAACACCCCCAACTAGAAACACCATACTTAACAACATTTAGCAGCGGAATTACAACTCAACACTTAACTTAATCCATGGGTGTTACACGCCGTTAGCCACCCACGTGGCTAACAAGGCTAATACATACATAGTGTACTGGTCTGATGGACAAGACTTCCGAGCATTAACATTACAATCCCACTTCATAATTAAACCGAGTCAATTACAGTTACATTACAACTGTACCGAGTCTAATACATTCCATTACCGATATCACACTTCGGTCTTACATCTCTTACAACTACACGAACTAATAACTATCCATGTATATACAGCTACCCCGTCCTACTCTCGAACGGCTGCCAGCTCCATCGTACCTGAAAAGTATGGGGGCCCCCCAAAGGGGGTCAGCACCTTTGCTGGTATGGTAATCGAGCAGCCCGCATGCTACCGGGCCACGCACAACTAATTGTCGAGTGAGCATGCAGTTTTTTTATTAAGGCATGTAAGAAAACAATAAACAATAACATGCTTTTGAGCACACACAACCAACAAATAGAATACACCTAGGAGGTTAACACACCAACGCTTGTTAGATCAATCACTGTGTTCCTTGACCCTTGAGGGTTTCTACCTTAGTGGAACTAAGTTCTTGTTAGGTAACACGTACCCATTTGATCGGGTTACAATTAGTTACTTCTCATATTAATATGGGGTTGATTTCGGTTGTCAACGTACACAACATCACCACACACATCCCGTAACAACATGTACACACCACGTCACCGTTCTTCTTAGAGAACGTACACTTTACTTAAGGTGTGTCGGATTACATATAGGTCCGCACACCGTACTTATTATACACATCAACTTACTGATGCCCCGGTCTTGATATAGAACCGTACACATTATACACATCAACTTTACTGATGCCCCGGTCTTATAGAACCGTACACATTATACACATCAACTTTACTGATGCCCCGGTCTTAATATAGAACCGTACACATTATACACATCAACTTTACTGATGCCCCGGTCTTAATATAGAACCGTACACATTATACATAGTTAGGGGTTCCTTTTTGGAACCTACCACAAACACACACCTACGGTGTTACAACTGGGTTAATCGCTCACAAGGGAGGTAACATCCCATTCGACAAACATGGACAACAACATTCATTAAACAACGATATACTAAACAAGGCAACACACATCACACACAACCATAACATACAACTAACGCACGGATAGCCGTAGTTAGAACGTTCCCGTAGGTTGGGACGTTAAGTCCGAACACCGGTCTCTTATGTGACTCTAGAGTCGGTTAGTTTCGATTTAACACATATTAGAGGTTAACCGTGTCGGAACTAAATTCGCCACATAAATGAATTACTGTAAACTCATTACATGCTTTATCTTGCAAGGTGGCCAACAAACAGAAAAACATATTGGCATACACGCCGGTGTAACCCGGTAGGACACAGGTTGCAAGAAAACCATACCTTACACCATTGGTTATCTACCGTGTTCCCGAGGATTTACTCCAACGCATCACTTTACGCTCCCCGGGTAGTTTCTGAACAACTGGTATTATTATTAAAATGTTTTATTAACAACAAATCTTATGGTATGTAAACTTCTATTACTCCCGTACTTACCCCGTTATCGCGCTTATTTCGGTTTAACTTTGTGGTACTTAAACTCACAACTCACATCCAAGCTAAACACTTGTTTACACTTCTAGGCCTTTACATGTCACCAAACAAGGCCTACACATCATCTAAAACCATTACCATTCAAATCCCATGTTCTAGACACTTTAAAACACTTTCTAGGCATTTTTAGGGGTGGTCCGGGACTTGGTCCTTACCTTAAGTCCCGAACCAATCAAAGACTTAAGTTTCGGCCATTTTTATGTAGTGGTCCGGGACCTTGTCCATCTCTCAAGTCCCGGACCAAACCTGGCTGTGTACTCTCGGCAATAATTTGAGGGCGGTCCGGGACTTTGTCCAAGGACCAAGTCCCGGACCCTGCTAAAACCTGTTACATGTGTAATTTTTCAACCCCAAATCATCCTTTAATCCACACTCAATCTTTCCCTAATCTTTCCACAAGTTTTCTACACATTTTAATACCTCAAAACATGCTCTAAACCACTCCAAATCCTTGGTTTAATCCACCACCCAATTCTTGCTCAAATTCAACAAATCCAAATCCTCACATTTTGCAATTTGCACTCTTATGCATTTCTAACTCCTTCTTGCTTGTCTTTACCTCTTACCAATCTCACCAAAACCATCAATGACCATTACAAATCATTCCTACATAACTTCACTTCTAAAACCCACATTCACTCCTTGTTTCACAAGTTACTAGCACCAACTCCTTTTTCTTGAAATTCCAAGTTAACAAGCATCATTATGCTACAGATTTTGCACTCTCTTATCTCCATTCTCCACCTACCATTAGGCTACTAATCCACTCTACTCAACACTAAAACACCTAGTATTCCTCCCATTCACCAGCATCATCAAAACACTCATTTTTCTACTCCCATAATCCCCATAACCTCCCCATAACCTACCATCCCATTTTCACACCATTTCTCCTCCTTTCCATTCCTAATCTAGCCACACCCTTTAAAGGGTCCTAACAACACATGATAAATCCTCAAATACATCAACAACAACAAAATGTCCAAAATCTCAATAAACCACAATATAAATACAACTCAAAACACTTGCTCCAAGGCCCTTAATTCACTCAATTTCATAAATCTCTCTAAAATCAACTAAAAAACTTCCAACATGTATTGAAATCCATAATTTGGGTTCATTAAGTTTACCCATCCCCACTCTAAACAAAAACAAGGTTTAAGGTAGGTTTCTTACCTTAATTCACAGTCTCTCCTTAATTCTCCTCTTGCTCCCCCTCTTCCCAATTTCGGTCAATAGGTGATGGAGTTACCAAACTCCTTCCCAACATCCAAATTACACAAAAAAGCACACAATTAAAATTCTAACCCTTAAGATAACACAAATTCAATGCAAGGGTTTAGACACCATAGTTAGGGTTTACCTTTTGGAGATTTTTAAGAGGGTTTCTCACCCTTGAATCAAGAAGGGGATTATTCCACCATTGGAGGGTTGAAATTAAGCTCCAAAACAATAAGAAACAAGACATAAGGATGGCAAAATCGGCCAACACAAGAGGAGGAGGAAAATGAATTTTTCATGAATATTTTTACCTTAGGAGAGAGAGACTCCAAGCTACCCATTGGTGCCATTTTATCTTCAAATGGGGAAAACCCATGGAGATTAACTTCATCATTTTAAGATTTTGAAAAGAGAAAGATAGATGATAGGGAGTTCGAATGTAATTTATTTTTGATTTGGAGCTCAAATGGAGCTTGGGCATGAAGAGGAAGTGAGGAAGCCATTGTTGGCTGGTTGGAGAACTCAAATCGGCAGCAAAGAGGAGGGAGGAACCGGCTGGGAGAAAGAGGGGGAAAGAGAAAAGGAAGAAAGGAAATGAGAGAGAGAGGTGTGGGTGGGGGTTTAAGTTACTTTTTCACTTTTGCTTTTTGACTTATTTAATTAGTTAACTAGTCATGTGTGAGGGGGCTGTCTTTATTAATAAAACCGGCCCACTAATATACACACTGGAGCGTTTTTCGTCCGTTACAGAAAACGCTCGTTAATTTACCCGTTTAGCACTATTCACTAACCGGCCCGTTTTCCGGAATTTTTTCGTTTAATTAATTTTAATAGCTCTTAGGCTTCCATTAATGTTTAATTATAGTTATATAATCAAATATAATTTTCACGGGGTCGTTTAACTGTTTAAAGTCACATTTTCGAGCTTTTTTCTCGAAAAACGTGCTTTAGGACTCCGTTAGCGTTTTAACGCGTTATTTGGATCCGTTTTCTTCCGGAATTTTTTCCCACGTGTTCCTAATGTGTAATTAGGGTATAATAATATATTTATATCCCTAATGAAGGTTATACACCTCCCAAAATAATTAAATACGCGTTTTCACGTTTTGTGACTTTTACACATTTTCTTCTTCTTTTTGGTTTTTATTTCCTCACCAATGATCTTAAGGACTTAATTAGCCTTAGAAAATCATAATTACATAATTAATTAACATATTAAGGTTTGGGGTATTTCAGAATTATTTTGGGAGTTTTTGGAATTAAATAAGTTAATGTGTATAATATAAAGTTTTAGGTATTAAATTGTAAGTTTAAAAAATAAAGAGGGGCAATATGTAAATTAAAAGTAGTTGTGGGTGAAAAGAATAAATCTGGAAAATGGTAGGGTGCTGTTCGAATACATGTATTTATATATGTGTATATTATAATGTTTGGGAATCTTAGGTTATAAGTTAAATAAGGTTAGAAATGTAACAAATAAAATGTTTGGGTTGATTTTGTAAATAATAAAAAGGAATGGGGAAAGATTATAATTTCTGAAATTATAGGTGGGCCGGTTTAGAATTTTAAAAGTATAGGCTGAATATATTATAAAGTTTAAAATGATATAGTGTGTCATAATATTAAAGTATAAGAGAGTATATTATAAAGGAATTATTATGGTATAAATATACCTTGTAAATAATCACATAAAATGATGAGATTAAATTGGGAAATTGGGAAGTATAACATATGGTTAAAAACCTTACAATATAAGGAATATGATAATGTATAAATACCTTGTATAACATTAAGATGAATCCTTGGTAAAAAGATTTGTGATTAAATAACACAAATAAATACAAGTGTGTTTCACATAGAATAATGAATAAATTCATTATGGAGAAACTTCATAATTCACATATTATGACTTTACAATACAAGGTAAACATGTAATATGAGTATTAATCATGTAAGGTTAATGTGGGAAGACCTATGGGTTAGAAATATAATTACAAGTGTTATAATATGATGTAGTATGAGTTGATGATTAAATATCGACTATAATGAAATATTGACTTGAAACATTAACCGAGTCAAACTACGTTGACCAATCAACACAACTTGACCAAGTGGGTTAGTTAACCAATATACAAGATAATATGTACTTATAAGTAGAGATATAACTTGGTCTAGTGAAACATGTCAACAAACCATATTATATATAGAAAACCATGCATGCACGTAGGTGTGCACGTAAACATGCAAAGACAATTAAACTTGATAAACACATGGGATAATGAGAGTATAATTCCTACGTACTAAATATTATTCCGGTATCGAATATTACATACACGTAAACTATAGTATACAAAACCGAAATCCCGAGGATTAATAACAAAACCCGAGCTAAACAAACAACCAACTAAAGGGTTAGCTACGGGATGATTATACTAGAGTTTATCCTGGAATGGTTAAGCGAACTCGTAATATAGACACTGATATTAGAGCAATACATATTCTAGAGGTACGGGCCGATAGATACGAGCTTCGGTGCGAGCGTAGAGGATAAGCGTGATATGTCACACTAGCATTGTTCAGTGGTGAACGCTATGTTATTGTGTGTTCTGATTGTGCCTGAGGACTTCCTCGGGTTTGGATGTGTGAAATGTTTGACAAGAGGATATGTGTGCTTGTATGTGAATGTGTAATATGATTTATCTGCCGAATACATGCGCCATTATTTTGTACGTGATAGTCATTCGAACTGAGATAGATACCGAACACATGTATATGTATTTAATATCTTAAATTAAGATATGAGTAGTGATAGAGAAACATCTGAAATACCCCGAACTTAAATATGGTGATTAAATTATTTTAATATGGTATTTAAGGGCCTAATAGTGCCTAAGTAATTTTGGTAAGGAAAATAAATCCAAAAGAAATGAGAAAACGCTTAGAAAGCGGAAAACGCAAAAATAAGCGTTAAATAACCATAGGAGGTACGAGACCTCGGTTAGAGTATTATAAGGATTCATGAGGCTTAATCGTGCCTAATTAGTATATGGGAATGATTCCCGAAGGAAACGGAACCAAATAATGTATTAAAACGCTAATATAGCTTTAGCGCACGTTTTTCGAGAAAACTCGGAAACGTGATTTTAAGTGGTCAAACGAACCCGTAAAAATTATAAATCATTAAGTAACAATTATTAAGCATTAATGAAAGCTTAATAGCCATTAAAATTTAAAGAAACAAGAAAATCCGGAAAACGGGCCCGGTTAGTGAATAGTAACTAAACCGGGTAAAATAACGAGCGTTTTCTGTAAAAGACGAAAAATGCCCCAGCCTAATTAATTGTGGGGGCCGGTTTTTAAGAGTGTGGGACACTCTCTCACACACACAAAACTAACTAATACTTTAATGGGTTGAAAAGTCAAAAGTAGAAAAAGAAAAGTACAAAAGTAAAAACATTACTCTCTCACCTCACCTTTCTCTTCTCTCTCTCCCATTTCTTTCTTCCCCATCGTACTCCCTCTACTCCTCCTCCCTTCTTGCTGCAATTTGAGCTGCTCCACACAGCAACAATGGAAGCCTCCCTTTCTTCCTCATGCTCTAGCTCCATTTGAGCTCCAAATGTAAAATAAAATACATATTTGAACTCCTCTCTTCAAGCTCTACATTTCTATCTTTTCAAAATCCAGAAATGAGCAACTTCATATCCATGGGTTTTCCCCATTTGGAGAGAAAAGCACACCATTGTGAAGCTTGGAGTCTCCTCTTTCAAAAAATAAAAATCTCCATGAAAGACCTCACTTTTCTCCATTTCCTTGGTATGGCCGATTTTGCCTCTCTCTCTTACCTTGTTTTTTTTCTCTTGCTTTGGAGCATTGTTTCAACCCTCCAATGGTGGAGTAAGCCCCTTCTTGATTCAAGGGTGAGAATCCCTCTCAAAAATCTCCAAAGGTAAAACCCTAACTTGTGCTCTAAGCCCTTTTGTTGAATTAGAAATCTCTAAGTGTTTAGAAGAATAATTAAAATGCATTTTGTGTTCTTGGGTGTTGGGATGGAGTTTGACAACTCCATTCCCAATTGACCGATTGGTGCAAGAAAAAGAAGAGGAGGATTGGAAAAGAAAGAAGGAAAATATAAGCTCAAGGTAAGAGCTCCTTCTCAATGCTTAATTTAATGCATTAGTGTAGGGAATGGGTAAACAAACAAAAGAACCTAAACTATTGTACTAGTATTGTAGTTGTGGATGTTGAGTATTTGTGAGCAAATATGTGGATTTGTAGGCCTTAAAGCCAAATGAATGGTGTATGTGTATTAGTATTGCTATTTGAGGAAGTAAGGATGTATTGGTATTGTAATTGAGGAAATATTGGTGTATTGAGATTTTGTATGTGTGCTGGTAGAACCCTTGTGGTTTGGCTAGAATAGGGATGAATTTGTTGAGAAAAGATATGTGTGGATAAGTAAGAGAAGTAGGAGGACTATGGCAAAATTTTGGTAGGAATTGTGCATTAATGGATAACTTGGTGAATGGGAGAACCAAGGTGTGTATTGGGTTTAGTAGAGATGTTGGAAACCAAGGATAGATGATTGTAGTAGGAGAAGTTAAAGGTATAAAATCTGTAGCAAGAGTTGTTGAATTGTATCGAAGAAACTAGGAGGAACTAGTGTGTAAGATTTAGTAAGATTGGTGATGGACTTGGGTATAGATGGTGCAATTTCGTGGAAATTAATAGGCATGGTAAGATGAGGTATTTGGGATGCTAGTAATGGCATTGGTAGTAGGAGTATTAGATGGTAGGAATTGGTTTAAAAATCTGTAGCAAAAGAGAAACAAAAACTGTTTCATGTGTTGGAGAAAATGAGGAGATTGTGTAAACCCAAATGAGAATGGGAAATGAATTTAGTAATGGGTTGGTAGATGAATTAGGGTGTTTTAGGAAGCATAAATGGTGCTAAAACATGTGGGATTACATGTAGGAAGATTAGGGAAACAATGGGCAAAGTATAGAACTGAAAACAGATTTTAACACTGAAATACTGGGCCGGACCGACCTTGGGACCGGACTTGTAAGGTCGGTCGAGCCCAGACTTACAAAGACGGAGACCTTCTGGAATGGACCGACCTTGGGGACCGGACTTGCAAGGTCGGTCGGCCAGAAAAATCTCCCGTAATGAAACCTACTGGAATGGACCGACCTTGGGACCGGACAAGCAAGGTCGGTCGGCCTAAAAATTTTCGTTAAGTAACTCACTGGAATGGACCGACCTTGGGACCGGACTTGCAAGGTCGGTCGGCCCTGAAACTTTCCAGCGTATTACCCTACTGACTTCGACCGACCGACCTTGGGACCGACCCTGGGTAAGGTCGGTCGAGTAAAAAAACAATTTAATTAATAATATGATTATAGTTATCATATGTATATATGTATATATATATATGTCTATACACATAGGTATATGTAGATGTGGTAGTACATCATCAATGGAATGAAGTGGTAAGGAAGTACACATGTGAGTAAGAAAGCAAATTAAGGAAGTTGTACGTATAAGAACATAAAGTATACCGGGATAACGGGGTAAGTACGGGAGTAGTAATTATTTGTATATCGCTTGAGCATAGTATTAATAACAATGTTGGAAACATTATCAGTGGAACAAGTGTGAACCAAGGAACAAGGGAACACACGGTAAAGCTAACCCCGGTGCAAGGTATGATTTTCTCATGCCCCGTATGCTAACCGAGTTACGTTGATTTGTGTGCTGTATGCCGGGTAATCAAGACTAAAGCATGGAAACAGTTTATTGCCTTTCATTGTATGTCTTGCTGTATGTTGTGTGAGCTAACCCTTCTTGATTGATTGTGTGGCTTCATTTAGTGCGTAGTTCGACTCATAGATGAGTCTTGTTGTGTAGTGACTCGTAGAAAGAGTCATGTTATGAACTAATGGAACCGTAGCAACGCATGAAACTAACGAATCAATAAACGATAACACAACCCAATGAACTCACTAGAATGTGAGAGAGTGTACGGGAGTAATAACCTTCCGATGACGGTAGGAGAACCGAAACGAATAATCCACAAACAACAAGTAGTGGAAGTATATAAGTAACCTCTATTAGAGAATTAATCTTGGTGCAAGACATGAACCATGAGGGTAGTAAAGAATGACGAGGGATCTCCAAACCCCTTAGCAATTAGTCGACCCATTATGAGAGGACCCACTGATGTAAGTAATGTCCAAACATGAGAGTATTCGATACGTTGGGGAAACCCTTAAATCTGAGGATACTAGTCGGTTGTAATTCCCTAAGCTAGTGGAGGTTATCAAGAGAGATACTTCTAGGCTAATCCATGAGATTGTATTATACTCTGAGAGAAGAGTGTTGGGAATTTGAGTAGTCCGGTAAAAATGGACATTTGAGTATTTGAGGAGCTAAGCGTATAGCCCTCGTATTGTAGGTCCGGCGGCGAGTCTTGTGTATGACTCCGCCCAGAGGCCAAAGTAATGAGTATTGAGTATTGCGTATGTATGAGTAAAGTAATGAGTATTGAGTAAGAAGTGAGTATGAGTATGTAATGAGTACCGAGTATTGAGTATGTATGAGTAAGTATTGAGTATTGAGTACGTATGAGTAAGCCTGGAGTATTGAGTAGTGAGTATGCACAAGTGTAGTAACGAGCATAGAGTAAGGATCGGGTGCGAGTATGGTATTGAACATGGAGTGATGAGTATGCAGGAGTAAGGAGTGAGTATGAGTAGAGTAGCGAATATCGAACACAGTACGAACAGAGTAGTGAGTAACGCAACGAAAGAGTAATGAATAAATAACTAATACGAACGGTTGACTATCGAATTGTCTTCCTTAGTAAGTATTGAACCTTGTCTGCGTATGTAGGTATTGTTGATTGTATTGTTGTAGCATGAGTATGTATGTATGCATGTAAAATGAACTCCATGTATATCCGTCCAAAAGTAGTCGGCGTACCGCGTTTAGCACGCGGTATATGCGAATTTCATATGCAGCGTAAGCTGACCCCCTAGGGGGAACGTTTTTAGTGTGCAGGTATTCGAAGCTGACCACCGTTCGAGAGAGTAGGACGGGGACTGCTATGTAAGCATGGGTAGTTGTATAATAGAGATTGTATTTGTAATGTGTTGTGAATTTGGAAGTCCAAACTGTATCGGTAATTTAAGGATTGTAGTAGACTCGGTATAGTATTGTATGGAGTTGTATTTGAATTATGGCTGAGTATACGATGGGGAGTAATGTATTGTGTATAGTACTCGGTATGTTCATATTCATCAGACCGATAGTATGTAGGATTATAACTCGCCTTGTTAGTCACGTGGGTGACTAACGGCATTGTACACCCGCCGTTGTGTATGTAATATCCGCTGCGAAGGTAAGTAATTGTACAGTAATGACGATATTAGCGGCAGGGGTGTTACAACATCACTCATGGAATGATAATAACATAAATGATTTGTCCTAAGATAACCTAAGAAGAGACGGGAATACCGTTCTCTAGAGGAAATGAACTCGAGTACAGAAATACACTAGATGACTTCTAGGTATACATTAAAGACCTGAAAGGTCCATATACACTCGAGAAATTAATCACTGGATAACCTAAGATTGAATCTTAGGCATGTAGTTTAAGAGAACTTAAACAATTAAGTGAGAGGTTGGCTATGAAGGAAGATCTGAAGATGGTGGGAAATCTAGGACCGCCTGGTTGCGCATTGTGATCATAGAGGGGACAACTGACAACAGGTCCGCTCAAGGAAATTCCAAGTATCGAATGGTTGCTTGGCAGGAGACACCGTTGCTGGTGGAACGGGCAATTGGGCCCCAGGAACATTATATCCTACAACCAGGGCGGAGCCAGAAATTAATTGTTAGGGGGCCAAAAATATGTTAACAAACATTATTTTTAGCTATATATATTAATGGTATGTAATGTTCAACTATTTCAAAATACATTTTGTTTTATATGTAAACTATCTAAGATATTCAGTATCATATAAGGAATATATTAAGAAATAAAAAATCACTATTATAGAACATAAATGTCAAAGAACAATGAAGTAAACCATTAAATGATGGTACTAATAACTTAGCAAGTCTTCAAAACATATACACTAATCCAAGAAAAATACTTCATCTTGTTTAAATATAGATTTTTTTTAGCTGTAGAAAATTTCGCTCTTACTTTTTTGCATTATAAGTTGAAATATATTAAAATGTAGATTGATAGAAAAGACAAGGGGTAGAGATGAAAATTATAGGATTTAAACATGCTTATCATTTTTAAAAAAATGAATAGACCTATCTATTAAGAATAGAATGGAGTAATAAACACCCTAAAAAATATAGCATATACTAAAAATGGCTCTCTAATTAATTGATAAGAAATTTAGTATATTTTTCAAATTAGTAAACAAACATTTATGGTAATGATCAAATTATTAAGGAGTCAAGTGGAAACAATGAAAATAAGTTACTAATATACTGTAAAAATTTGTATTTAAAAAAATCAGAAATACAATCATCAAGAAGATAGCCCAAAAAGAATTTTGTAAATGAAATCAACCATTGATATGAAAGTCCTTAAACAATCTACTAGGTAAGGTAATTGGAATAAACCAAAAATTAAGGATTTGCATTTATAGTAAGGTGGCATTTTATTGGATGTGATTACATTAGAAACAACATAAATTATGATTGAGTATTTACCATTAATGATGGATAATTGACACCTAATATATTTACTTTACATGATACTTTTTTTATTATCTAAAATGTCATTATTTATTGTCATTCACATGAGTAATCTAACATATATACTTTCAATTTTTTTGTCAAAAGGTTGGGGGGGCCAAGCCCCCCTAATGCTATATGTAGCTGCCACTGCCTACAACATTAAGTTGTGGATTTCCAACCAACGCAAACTTTGTTGGACGGAGGCACCGCCGCTGGTGTAAGGGCATTTGGGCCCAGAATTTGTAAACTGAGTAAGGGCCTTTGGGCCCAGAACTTGTGAACTAAGTGAGAGTGTGGTGGTAAAGTGGAAAAGTTAAGAAGTGAAATGGAACAAGGATTGAGTTGACAACTTGACTACATGTAACGAACGAACAACGGCCCTAGAGGCCCGACACGAGAAACCATAAGACTAACACTCGTTCTGTTACTTTACCTTCTTATGCATTGGATGTTTATATGATTGTTGTTGAATGGAATGAACTATGTGATTGTTGGATGAACTGTTGTTTGCTTTACTATTGCATGTTACAGTTGTTATGTTGTGAAATGGAATAGCATAAAACCGGAACTGCATGTTAACAATTGGGCTAATTAATCTGAGTAGTTCAAAGGTCCAAGAGGATCATATAGTAGCATACCAGCAGTTGTACTGAGCCTTTATGGCCACCAATACAGGTATTCGATTGAAGACTGATGTGTGAGAGCGGGCTTATGGGATAGTTAGATTTTTGTTTAAACTTCACCCGAACTTTATGATTTGGTTTAGTTAGACAACTCACTACTCTTTTTGGATTATTGTAAACTTCGGATTGTAATATGTCTCTGTCATCACCGCGGATTCTTGGGATTGAATTGTTGGTAACGCTTCATTGCTCACATGAGTGAGTAATGGCGAGTAACACCCGAGTTAAGTTTATTATCGGTTTTATTTCCGCTGCGACTCGATTAATTAATTATGTTAGGCACGTTAGATTATCCGGATTTCAGAGTAGGGGTGTTACAGAAATTGGTGGAAGGTCTCAAGCTAATCAATGATCAGTTTTTGCAGTCTAACTTCTCCATGCTTTTATTCAATAGCTCTTTTTTACTGTTTATAAAAACTAACAACTTAGGGCAGGTTGATTCTCTTGTTTGTCATTTTGCTTGATTTTCTTCTACACTTGTTTGACCCCAGAGTTTGATACTACGACTTTAGAGATAATTTTATTCTTTATTTTCTTGAGAACAAATAAAGGTAAAGTGAGAGTAAGTTTGATAAGTGTGAAATATATCTATTGATAAGGATCTAATTCATTTATTATTCGCAACAGTTTGGGCAATATTCTCACTTATCATGTGCTTTTTCTAAGATCTTTGTTTAGATGAGAGATGATGTATTTTATGTGTCAAATGCATGAAAAAGTCTTGGATAAAGATTACAACACCATCACTGGATAATTATAAATCACTGCAGCTTTTCACACTTATGGCACATAATTATCACATTCACATGATAATAATTCATAAACATATGAATAAATGACCCACAAAATTAAAAGGAGGAGAATAATCTAGCTAATTTGACTGGGGCCTGCGATTTCGGAGAGGACTACCTCACTGCTTCATTGGAAAAAAAGGAATTCAAGTCGCCACACTACTGTTTCATTGATCATAATCAGAGACCTCCCTTCATTCAATATCACCACAACAATGGTCCACTTATACCACCGAACTCCACATCCATCGCACAACACCACCACTCTATTCATTCATTGATCACCTGGCCATTCTTCATTGGCACACCAAATCGATTCGGGGGAAGAGCAATGCAGAGATGGAGAACGGATCCAGGATCTGAATCGAAGTTCCTTCTAAACTGAAGTTCTTTATTTCCTTGTCTCTAATCTATTGAATGTTGTTCTTGATTGTTGTTTACATTTATGAAGCCATGAGTGAGTTGTCGTTTTAGTTCCTCGGGTAGGGGAAGTGAACCTATTTCATAAAATTTTATTATGTAATATTTCCTCCACAATTTCATTAATCTAATAGTTTAATTCCACTACTTCATGTGCTTTAATTTTCTGATCAATTATTAATGCAACCTTTGTAATTTTCAACCAAATGCGATGTTGATAGGGTTAACTAGACATAAAGTATATCCTATTAACGATTGGAAGCATGATCCCACCTATAGGTTAATCTGTCTTCAATAGGAGTTGTTCTTCATGCGATTGTTATGTTTCTGGATTAGAGCATTAGTCTGCTGCTAGTTCTTCCCAACAATTAGAGTTCGTTGTACAACCCGGTCAATGAATTGTACATAGTTTCCGAGTTTATTACAGTGTTTGGAATCGTTTCCTAATAGGATTTGGTAGAAATAGGTGAGCAGAACAATTCGGGTGCGTCTTTTAAAAATCAAATTTACAGCTTTTATTTCCTTCTTTGTTTTAGTTTACTTCAATAGTTTTTTACATTTAATTTGCTTTCTGAGTTAGTCTTTAATTAGACCAGTTAATTCTTCCAAAAAGTGACATTTTATGTTTTTAAATTAGTCTAGATTAGATTAGAGTTCTCAGTTAAGTTTTATAAGTTGTCAATTAATTGAACGAGGTCTATGAGATCAACAATCCCCACTCATTCATTATTCCGCAAAACGATAGGTACGCTGCCAAGGTTGTAGAGATATTCACTTATTTTTGATGCATGTTTGGGCAAATGTACCAGAACTTCCGCATTATGTCCAACCTTGCAGTTTGGACGCAGGGTCGGACACAACTTTAACAGGGCCTAGATTCATCGTTTTAGCTCTTATTTTCTTCCCGTTTGTTGCGTTGAACTATAAGAAAAGAATGCAAATCCACAACTTTTTCCTGCATTTAACACATAAAATCTATCAACTCTCATATCACACAAATCTTAGGAAAAGCACTTGATAAGTGATAAATATTGATCAAATATTTCGAATGAAAGGTGAATTAGACTCTTAAATATAGATATATTTAGCACTTATCAAAAGTATGGGGTAGGGGGTAGGGAGCAAATCAGTTATCAGTAATAGACAAAATCACTAAATATGATAGTAAAAAAAAAAATGTCATATTTTTTTATAAACAAATGGCCATGGATTTATTTTGAAGCTGCCGTGGTAGGAATCCTGAAAGAAAATGATCAACACGATCTCATTAAAAGCTTCTAGGCAAAACCTAGTGGCAAAAGTCCGATAGGAAAAAGAGTATCGTGTCATAATCGATACAAATCACATATATACTAATTTTCTTTTGATAGTGTTACATTTTTCCCCTAAACATTATTTCTGATCTGCCGCTAGTCCAAGGTTGTTTCTAGGAGCACGAAATTAAAGATTTAATCTCCCAAAATTCCAATCTTACTTAGGATGGATGCTCACAAAGTATGAACCTTCACTACACCAGAATCTTGGAATTTCCATCCTCACTTTGTCTGTGGTACTCTTTTTCAACTCATGGAATAACATGGGACTATTTGTAGAACAACCTTTACCAATGTTGTACGCCCTACATGACAGATACATCCCTTCCACCCATTGATCAACCGGTTAACTCTATTTGTCATGCATTTAGAATATGAAGCTCTTACTCTCTTTGTATCTCCTTGAACTCCCAAGTATCTGGAAAGAGAAGGAGATACATGCACTTCGAGGAACAAATAACCCGGGCCTGATATTTTTCAGTCCTATACTTGCTACAAATAAGCTAAGATTTATCCTGATTATTAAGCTAACCTGATGAACCAGGGAAATCTTCAAGCAATCTTTTTGAAGTCTGGACAATGATTTTCATCCGCTCTAGAGAGAATAAAAAAATTATCTGCATAAAGAAGATGAGAGAGAGAGGGAGCAAGCCTAGCTACCAAGAAACCCTCTACCTCTTCAACTCCTTCACAAGTTGTAAGGTACAAGAAAGAGATTTGAAGTATAAAATGAAGAGATATAGAGCCAGGGTCATCTTGACGAATGACCAAGACCTTGAAGAAGATTGAATGAAGGACCAAGGTGTCATTGTTCAGAATGGCTATCGTGTAGGAAGTAATGCAATTCATGATCGGGAGAGCCATCTAGACCAAAATCCAATAATTTGAAGAACTAGGAGTAAAATAATCCCATTCGACCTCAGTGTAGGCCTTTTCCATGTTTAAAACTGTGAGGCAACACCCCACTCTTGAATCTGCAAGAAGTATGAAGATATAATAGAATGCTTCGGGCAACAATGATGGTTGTCAAAAACCAAACGTCCTTTGACAAGCAACAAATGATTAGGAGAGATGAGCTATGGGAGGAAACTCTTGATTTGATTGGCAAGGACCTAGAAACTGAGAGAACCCCATATTCCCTGGCTACTCGAATGACCTTTTCGGATTTGATGAGTTTTCAGCCTAAGTGATCAGCTCGTCATAGGATTTAGGAGTTGTCGTGGTTAACTTCCTTATGAAATTTGATCTCTACCAAGTTGTGTCGGTAAGCGGAGATGAGGACTGAATCCTCATGCTCGTAGACCTTCACGGCAGCGTTGCAGAACCGCTTGGTGTATTCTTTGACATCTTCGTTTGGGTGTTGGGGCACACCTATGAGGTCTGCCGACGTCTTCTTGGTTCATCGTTCAGCCACAAAGTGTGAAAAACAGCTGTCCGAGCTCCTCGAAGCTCCTAATGATTGAGCGTAATGATTAACAATAATAAATGAGACACAAGGGTTTACTGATAAGCGAGAAATACATCTACTTTTAGGGCCTTAATTCTTCCTATTTTTATAGCAATTTGTGTCGTATTTCTCACTTATCATATGATTTTCCTAGATTTATGTTTTGATATGAATTGATATTTTTATGTATTAAATGTAGGAAAAGCCATGTAAATGGATAGATAATCTCACGAGCTTTCCACGCAACAAACGGCGAGTAAAACGGACTTATAACGAAGAATCGGGGGCCGGTTAAGATTGTTGTAACCCACCCCAGCCGCTAAGCCTATCTACCGTCTGCGTTCCTATTAATCCTACGAGTCGCAGCGGAATTATTACATACTATACTACGGCGTGTTAAACAATGCCGCTAACCGCCCCATACTCTAGCTACTACTAATACTTACAGTACGGTCTGATGAACATAACGTTACCGAGCTACTATTATAATGCATAATGATACAAAATGACCTCTTACATTCATGGATCACCGAGTATTAAGTGCATTCGATTACATCATTTCTAAGTTTCCAAAATGAGTTCCTAAGGCTACTCATCTATACCAATGCTCCTTTCCCAATATCCAAAAAGGTGTACCCCATGGTACACCGGCTACTCAAAACTACAGCCATGTACTACTCAGTACACCCATCATAATTCATTGTTACATTCCAAAAAGAAGATAAAAGAAATGAAACTCAATCTTCACATCTTCATCCCTCGCGGGTACCTGCGTGTAGTAAAAATGGTGCCCCAAGGGCTCAGCAAAAGCTGCATATGGACTCCGCATATACCGCGTGCTAGCTAGGGCACGCCGACTATTTGACGTCCACTAAACATGCCATTCATTATCATACATACATGCTCTTCATACATTATACCTGCTATACAATTCATTACACAATCAAGGCAACATTACAGTACACATCATCTTACCTTCACAAGGTTAGCCAAATTATGCATCCGGGTTAATCGGAATGCTTTACTCTCTTCTCATTACTTACTTCTTCTTACTTACAATTACTTTCTTGCAATTACTTTACTTACTCATTCTTACTTACTTACTATACTCAAGTCAAGTCGTCGGGACCTCCGCCTTGGGGACTACACGTCCCACATCCGGGATTTACTTGACTCACTAATCCGGATGCTACCCCTTAAGGGATTTGGGCCGCGGACCAGTTTAAGAGTCAGGAATTGGAGCCAACCTCTCGTGACTCCGCATCCTCACGAGTGTGCCGAAACTATCGGACTTCTACTCATTCCAATTTAATTACCAATTTAGTTAGGATGGTTAGCTTGTTAGGAATAAGTTAGAAGTCCAACTCATCACAATCGGTCACAGTATAGTACACCATACATGCACACATTCATCTCATCCATACATTTCATGAAGTATACAAACTAAGATTTAAAGAAAATGTACACATCATACAACACTACATATTCACAAGTATGCATATTAACTCCGATTCGTGCATTTATCTTATTTGGTGATCAATTAGCACACAACACACAAATCAGAGTAACCAAGATAGCACCCGGGGCATGAGAATCCATACCGTTCACCGTTGTACGTACTTCCAAACGTGCTTCCGGTGTCACAAATCAAGTCCTATTATATACATACAATTATGTTAATCTAACTATCATTAACTCATACTTACTATGTCCTTATACTTCTTACATTACTCTTTACTTACTTACTTTTCCTTTACTTAAGTTTCTATCTTCTTACTTAAGGTTTGCATGCTCACACTCATGTACATATACAATATATGTATGGGTATACATACATATACATATATACAATTATTATTTAAATTAAATAATTTTTTTTTTTTTTTTTTTTGTCAGACCGGACTTGCGACCGACCTTGGCAAGTCCGGTCCATTCCAGTAGGTTTCATCGGGAAAATTTTTGGTCCGACCGGACTTGCATGTCCGGTCGCAAGTCCGCGATTCCAGTAACGTTCTGCCGGGAAATTTTTCTGCTCGACCGGACTTGCAAGTCCGTCGCAAGTCCGGTCGATTCCAGTAGCATACCGAGGGGAAATTTTTCTGCTCGACCGGACTTGCAAGTCCGGTCGCAAGTCCGGTCGATTCCAGTAGCATACTGACGGGAATTTTCTGCTCGACCGGACTTGCAGGTCCGGTCGCAAGTCCGGTCGATCCCAGTGTTTTGTGCATTTTAATTTCTGTTTTCAGTTCTCTCTTCCACCCATTACTTTCCCATTGTTCCTACACTTAATCTTACATGTTTTAACACCATTTAAACCTCCTAATACACCTTAGTTCATTAATTAACCCCTTACACAATTTTATACTCATTCACTCATCAAATTTCCTAAATTTCAACTCAACACTCAAACTAGTTTCTTCTCTAGTTACCTTATGCTACGATTTTAACACTTACACTTCCCCTACATCTCCCTCTTCTAATGTCATTTCTAGCACCACTAATACATTACAACTTCATTAACTATCTCTCCCCATCTTCCCTCTATCTATCTATATCAAAATCTGTTACACTTATATCATTCACCTAGTTAAAATTCACTAAGTGTTCTAATTCTAAGTAAATTTTGCCATAGTCTCCCTTGTAATTTATACACTCACCACATATTCTAGTTCCCATTTCAACACTTATTCCACCTGTTACAATAGACATCAAAATACAAACTCCCATACACAAATACTAATACCAAACAACACTAAAATTTCCTGCACTCAACAATTCCATCCCCAATCTGTTTTACAAGTTTTAAAAGTGTTCTTTAAGGTTTAAAACCTTGTTTTCTCCATACCCATTACACTACTATCACATTATCGTTTTACAATACCAATCTTTATTTCTAAAAATCTGTTACATACACAATTACAAGACTACACAAAGGTGAGCATTCCTTACCTTGTTTTTCTTCTAGTTCCTTTCTTCTTCTTTCTTTCTCCTTCTTTCCTTCTTCTCTACCGGTTTGTAATCCCAATTCACTAACACTACAACCATTCACATACACCATTCAATACTATGAACTAACCCTAACCATTAATCAAGCTTTAATCTAGGTTTTAGGGTTTAGAAAATTTATTACCTTCCAAGAGCACAAGAGCTGTTTGGGATAGCTCAAGAACAAGGTTTCTCACACCACCACAATGCCAAAATCGGCTGGACATACAAGAAGTAAACAAGGCTTTAGTTCACATTTTCGTTTTGCCTTAGAGGCTAGAAAAAGATGGAGTTTTTGAAGATATTTTTACCTTAGAAGAACAAGAGCCTTCTAATGGTGGTGTTGAAGCTTCAAATGGGGTATACCCTCAAAATCGAAAATGCTTGTTTTTGGATTTGGAAAGATGAAAATGTAGCTCTTGAGGAGAGGATCACAATGGTGGTGTTTTTATAATTTTTGGAAGAGTTGGGAGAGTTACAAAGGAGAGAAGGTGAGGTTTTTGTGTTTTGTTTCAATCTTCCATGGGAACCGATGGAGGTTGAAGAGAGGAAAAAGAGGGGTCGGGTGCTGGTCCACGTGAGGAAAAGAGAGAATGGGGTAGAGAGAGAATTGTGAGAGAGTAATAGAGTGGGGTGAGGTTTACTTTATTGTTTTTGTTTTTAGTAAATAAGGAAGTGTGGGTGAGTGTGTGTATATATGTAGAATCGGACACACCAAAGACCAAGGGGGTTTTTTAAAATTCTTTTTACATTCTTGGACACATAAGTTTGTGTTAATTATATTCCTACCCCACATTTCCCGTTTTTGACAGTTTTTACTAATTTCTCGTTTTCTTGATTTTATTGGTCCTACAGCCTCACTAATATTTATTAATGAATATTTAGTTGCCTAAAAACTGTTACGAGTCTATTTGACCCGCTTAAAGACACGTTTTCCCGGTTACCCTCGAAAAACACGCTTTAAGGTTCGGTAATGTTTTTAAACCGTTTTAAAGGTCCGTTTCCTTCGGGATTTGTTCCCTAATAATTGTTACACTTAATTAAGCTTCTAAATTACTTATTAGCCTAATTAATCACTATTTTTTAACGGGGTATTTCAATCTACCCCCCTTAAGGAACTTTGCCCTCAAGTTGCTCAAGGTTAATAGTTTTATAATTCTACTCATTATGCAAACCAATTGCCATAATGTGTCTTACTACACCTATGAGTTTTTACATTCCACATTGCAAGCATACACATTTCAACATCGTACGCAATTCACATACACAATGCATCATTTCCATTCGTACCATACCACAATACACAATTACCATTCACAATACACATTACACCAATACACCATACATTACACATACACATCATTCATTACACATTACACATACAAAATACATCCATACTAAGTTCACTTGCACTACATGTGCCATACAAATGCAATGCTTACCCCGAAGCAATGCTAAAGCAAAGGGTTCTACCCCCCTTAAAAGGGGTACGACCCGTACCCGTATACTAAATACTAGACTCTCTAGTCTATGAATAACTGCGGGTATTTAGCCTTCATGGCATCTTCCAATTCCCATGTCGCTTCTTCGACATCATGGTTAGACCATAGGACCTTCACCATTCGTATAGACTTATGGCGAGTGTCTCTGGTCTTCCTATCAAGGATTCTCACTGGGGTTTCGACATATCTCATGTTTGGCTCAACGGATAGTCTCTCGGGCTCCAACACATGAGAAGGATCAGCCAAATACTTCTTGAGTTGTGACACATGAAATACATCATGGACACGTCCCAAGTCCTCAGGTAGTGCTAATCTGTAGGCTACTGAACCAACTCTTTCAGTGATAGTGTACGGCCCTACAAACTTTGGGCTTAGTTTGCCCTTCTGACCAAAACGGAAGACACCCTTCATAGGTGAAACTCGCAAGAACACTGGTCGCCCATGGCGAACTCGAGGTCGCGTCGTCTCACATCCGCATAGGATTTCTGTCTATCTTGGGCTGCCTTCATGTTAGCTCGGATTTGTTGCACTTCGGCTTGCACTTGCTCAGGTATTCCGGTCCTATTATGACCGCTTCACTTGACTCATCCCAACACAAGGGTGTACGGCAAGGTCTACCGTAAAGAGCTTGGAAAGGCGACATCTTAATCGAGGCGTGATAACTATTATTATACGAGAATCGATAAGATGAAGCTTATCTAACCAACTCCCCTGAAAGTCCAAGGCACATGCCCGAAGCATGTCCTCCAGTGTCTGGATGGTCCTTTCTGTCTGACCGTCGGTCTGAGGATGGAAGGCGGTACTCAACTTCAATTCTGTACCCAACGCTTCCCTTGTAGCTCTCCAGTATCTCGAAAGAAACCTGGTGTCGCGGTCAGATACTATGGTCTTAGGGACTCCGTGGTGTCTGATAATCTCCTTATCGAAAAGCTCAGCTAGCTTAACTACCTTCCAGGTGTCCTTCATCGGTATGAATCTGGCAACCTTGGTAAGGCGATCTACTACAACCCAGATCATGTTGAGTCCTCCCCTAGCAGGTGGGAGTCCTACAACAAAATCCATGGAGATATCATGAAATTTCCACTCTGGAATTGGCATTGATTGTACCATTCCGCCCGGTCTACGATGTTCAAATTTTACCTTCTGGCATGTTAAGCATCTCAATACAAATTCCGTCACATCTGACTTCATTCCAGACCACCAGAAGTACCTCTTCATGTCTTTGTACATCTTGGAGGCTCCCGGATGGACTGATAATGTAGAACTATGTGACTCTCGCAGGATGCGATCCCTTGCTCAGCATTGCTTCGGGGGACGCATAGCCTGCCATTCAACCGAATCAAACCATCTTCATGTAGTTTTAAAATCATACTTTTCTTCTCAAAGGTCCATTCTCGATCTTGTGTCTGATTTCGGTTAGGTAAGGGTCGCTCAACTGAGCGTCTCGCACCTCGTCACCAAGCTAGAAGAAGCGAGTAGCGAATGGAGCGAGTGTGCTCGACGGCTCAGGGCGTCGGCCACAATGTTTGCCTTCCCTTCCTTATACGCAGGTTGATGTCGTAGTCTGAGAGAAATTCCATCCATCTTCTCTGTCTCAAGTTGAGTTCTTTCTGTGTGAATACACTGTAAGCTCTTATGATCGGAGTAGATGGGATGCTTACCCCATAGAGATAGTGTCGCCATATCTTCAAGGCGAAGACAATGGCTCCTAACTCTAAGTCGTGAGTCGGGTAATTCTCCTCATGTTTCTTCAGCTGGCGGGAGGCATAAGCAACAACCTTGCCATGCTGCATGAGTACGATCCCATTCCTTTGCCTGATGCATCACGTTACACCTCAAATCCCTCTGTGCCCTCTGGAAGAGTAAGGATGGGCGCTGAGGTCAATGAGTCTTTTAATTTCTGAATGATAGCTCGCACTCGTCTGTCCATACAAACGGTGCATCTTTCTTCATCAATGTAGTCATGGGCTTGGTGACTTTCGAGAAGTCCCTTACAAATCTCCGGTAGTAACCGGCTAGGCCAAGAAAGCTCCTAATGTCGGTAACAGTCTTGGGTCTAGGCCATGATCGTACAGCTTCTACCTTAGAAGGGTCAACTGAGATACCTGCGCTCGAGATGACATGTCCAAGGAATGATACCTGATCAAGCCAAAACTCGCATTTGGAGAACTTCGCATACAGCTGGTTCTCGCGCAGTGTCTCTAGCACTTTCCTCAAGTGAATTTCATGTTCCTCAGGTGATTTAGAATATACAAGGATGTCGTCGATGAAGACCACAACCGAAGTGTCCAACTGCTCACTGAATAAACGGTTCATGAGGTCCATGAATTTAGCCGGTGCGTTTGACAAACCGAATGGCATCACTGTGAATTCATAATGGCCATATCTGGTACGGAATGCCGTTTTCTCAATGTCTTGTTCCTTGATTGCAATCTGATGGTACCCTGAACGGAGGTCGATCTTGGAGAAGACTGAGGCTCCTTTCAACTGGTCGAATAGATCATCAATACGTGGTAGTGGGTATTTATTTTTGACTGTGACCGCATTCAGCTCGCGGTAGTCAATGCAAAGGCGGAGGCTACCGTCCTTCTTCTTCACGAAGAGAACCGGTGCTCCCCAGGGTGATACGCTCGGGCGTATAAACCCTTTGTCTAGAAGATCCCTCAACTGCTCTTTCAATTCGGTCATCTCTGCTGGTGCCATGCGGTACGGTGCCCTAGCAATGGGACCGGTACCTGGCAATAAATCAATTTCAAATTCCACTGCTCTCGGTGGTGGCATGCCGGGTAGCTCCTTAGGGAATACATCGGGATACTCGGACACAACGGGTACTTCATCACTAAACTCTGGATCTCGCTCCAGGTCTTGTACATAACAAAGATACACTTCTTGGCCCTTTCTGAGCTCCCGGTACATAGCCATGGCAGATATAAGTGTGGTCGAAGGCTCTCTCGGTCTCTGGCGGTAAGATACGGTAACCCCAGAAGGACTCTTGAGCAGCAAACGATGCTCGGCACAGAGGATTCGACCCTTGTGCCGCTCCAACCAATTCATCCCAATGATTACGTCGAATCCCAATTCGTTGAATTCGATGAAGGAAATGGGAAACGATTCGCCTTTGATTTGGATTGTGGCTGATTGATAATATTTGGTGCACTTTACTCGCTCCTTCGATGGGAGAGTAACCATGAAGTTCGGTAGCTCATCCGCATCTAGCTTCAACCTCTTCACAAAGGATGGTGATACGAAGGTGTGAGAGGCGCCGGAGTCGAATAGCACATTGGCATCAATGCCATATACTGGGAAGGTTCCCGTTAGGATGGTGCCGCTTCTGCCGGCTTGTGCTTCGGTGAGGATGCTCAGGTTACCTTCGGTACCGAGTCCACAACCTATTGGATTCACAATTGGATAAGTATTGATGGTGGGCACAAGTGGAATTAAATCAACACTGCTCTTTATTGATAAACCAACCATCATACATACCGTGTCTCTAATACACGTTACTAATAGATTACATGATACTAGGAATTTAATATTTTCTAAAGGTAAGGTTCAGGCG
The DNA here is from genome assembly GCA_023374045.1 of Limonium bicolor. Lineage (NCBI taxonomy): Eukaryota > Viridiplantae > Streptophyta > Magnoliopsida > Caryophyllales > Plumbaginaceae > Limonium > Limonium bicolor. Next base: position 325,330,788 of record CM041776.1, on the reverse strand, counting down.
TCCTGGTTTCATGTGTGTGGCATTGATTATTGCCGGCGGTGCCGTATTCAACTTGATCCTGTTGATCCCGTGATACAGCATCCTAGAGTTTCCACCCATGATTAGGACATCTCCTGATCTCATACCAATTTCTGTGCGAGGTCCACACGCTTCTGCTCGCTATACAGGAATATGACGTCATCACCAATGGACCAAGACACTACGGGCACTCCTTGTTCAAGAGATTCCGCTGTCTCGTCCTTGTCTTGGTGTAACCCAAGTCGCCCTTCTTTTTCATAGAAGTTGACGATACAAAGGTCCGCTTCAAGTGCGGGGATTGGTTCAGTTTCACATTGTTGTGCAAGTTCAACTGCTTGAGTGATGAGGGTCTGAAACTCTGGTGGTATTGTCGGTGGCGTCGCCCCGTCTTGTGTTCGTGTCTCCTGGTATGTCTTGGTATAAGGATTCCAGTCCTTTCCCAAGCACATCATCTTCAGCTTCATCTTCGCTCCACCGGGGAATTCGGGTGTGTAAAATCCACCTTGACCCGTTCCTAGCTTGTTGCATCGTCGAATAATTGAGATTTGCGCTTCGGGTGTCAGGTATCCCCTTAATAAGATCATACCTGGGCGGATGACCTGACACTGTTTGTTGGTGTAGTCGTTGTTGGTGATGTCGATCTCTTCTTGATTCAAGGTTACCGGTATTGGGTAACAGATACTAAAGTTTCTTATGGTTACAAATTTCATCTACGGTGAGTACTAATTTTAACTACTTCATTTCATGCTCAATATACACTTCATTGATTTACTCATGCATTCAATCATACAATTACTCTACTACTAGGCATGCTATTTCAAGGATTAAAGGTTTAGGTGATTACCTTGGCCGGATTTCGAACCGGGCCCATCGCGGTCAATCACATGGAGAACGGGCTGCCTCTGAGGTGCGCCTCTCTGAGGGCCCCGGGATCCCTGTCCCTGAGGTGCCTGCTGGGCCGGTGCATCGCCAGATGCCACCTCCTTGCCCTCTCTCTGCTTATAGTTTTGAAAGTTTCCCTTTTGCTTTCCACTCTCCGGGCATTTGTTAGCTGTGTGTCCCAGCTTCTGGCAATTGTAGCACTTGATCTCCCTCCCATAGCAATCCTTACCAGGATGGTCCTGGTTGCACTTTCTGCACACATAGGTGCGGCCGTCGGAGAAGGTTTTGGCGGCTCCGGAGCTAGAACCTGAGGTTAGAGGGTTAGCACATGTGTGCGTGGATATACTAGATACGATACTTATATGAATACGAATTGGAAATAGAATTTACCCTTAGGAGGGTGTGATCTCAGTGGCTTAGCTGCCACCGGTGCAGAATAACCAAGCTGAAGGATCTCAGCTGGTTTGCCCTGCTCAGCATGGGCACTGCTCTCACTTGGGGACTTCTTCTGAGAAAGAAGTTCCCTTTCTTCTTCTTCCAGCTTTTACCCTGGTTCTGCTCCTCGCCATTGGTATTCTTGTTATTGGCCTTGCGCTTCAGCGCGGTTTCTTCATCCCTAAGTTGGCAAGTGATCTCAACGCGAGAAGCCGCGTGATAACACTCCTGAAGGGAGGTAAATCTGGTGTAGCCCATACCGTACCGAAGGCGATGGCTCAGACCGCCATAGAAGCGATCGACCAACACCTGGCCGGTGTATCCAAGATCGGGGAGGAGACGGAGAATGGAGGTGAAGGTGCGGTAGTACTCATCCACAGACATCTTGTCTGTCATCTTTAAGGCGTCAAGTTCCAGCCTCTTCTTGGTCTTGACATGTTCCGGATAGTACTTGGATCGGAGAAGTGAGGCGAAGGAATCCCAATCGAATGTGGGGTCGCTGACATGCTCTTGCTTGACCAGCTTCCACCAGTCCATAGCGGCAACCTTGAGGTAGTAAGCAGCTACTCTCACTTGAACTCCAGCAGGAGCTTCGAGGGTTTCAAAAGCAGTCTCCATTTCGGAGATGTAGGCTTCTAGCTTTGCCGGATCGCTCTCGCCTCTAAAGCAGGGAGGACGGAGATCTGCGATAGCTTTTACCCAGTTTACTTCTCTGGGTGGAGGGGGAGGGATTTGCCCCGTTTGAGTTTGTTGGGATTGTTGTACAGCTTGTATTACTTGGGGCAGCATCTGTGCTACCGTGGCGGCGACGATCTCAGCTATCGTCTGCGCGCCGGTTCCATCTGAGGCTTCGCCTCTAGGTCGGCCTCGGCCTCGTCCTGACATCTGAATGTTTAACAGTTACGTTAGGCTTGCAAGATAGGACTCAAAGGTCTTGGAATTTAAGCAAGGTATCGTTCATAAGAACGTTAAGGTTATCCGTTGTTAGCAACGGTAGTTCCCAGTTAGGTTTCTAAGTATCCGTCTTGAGACGGTTGAAATCCTAACACGGTAATCCCCTATGCTCGGTACTATGGACATCAGAGCGTAACTACGCTCTGATACCACTTTTTGTAACACCCCAACCGCTAATCCTATGCTTACCGTCTAAGCGTCCTATTAATCCTACGAGTTCGCAGCGAAATTATTACATACTTACTACGGCGGGTGAAACAATGCCGCTAACCGCCCATACGGCTAGCTAGGCTACTAATACTTACAGTAACGGTCTGATGAACATAACGTACCGAGCTACTATTATAATGCATAATGATTACAAAATGACCTACTTACATTCATGGATCACCGAGTATTAAAGTGCATTCGATTACATCATTTCTAAGTTCCAAAAGAATGAGTTCCTAAGGCTACTCATCTATACCAATGCTCCTTTCCCATATCCAAAAAGGTGTACCCCATGGTACACCGGCTACTCAAAAACTACAGCCATGTACTACTCAGTACACCCATCATAAATTCATTGTTTACATTCCAAAAAGAAGATAAAAGAAATGAAACTCAATCTTCACATCTTCATCCCTCGCGGGTACCTGCGTGTAGTAAAAATGGTGCCCCAAGGGGCTCAGCAAAAGCTGCATATGGACTCCGCATATACCGCGTGCTAGCTAGGGCACGCCGACTATTTGACGTCCACTAAACATGCCATTCATTATTCATACATACATGCTCTTCATACATTATACATGCTATACAATTCATTACACAATCAAGGCAACATTACAAGTACACATCATACTTACCTTCACAAGGTTAGCCAAATTATGCATCCGGGTTAATCGGAATGCTTTACTCTCTTACTCATTACTTACTTCTTCTTACTTACAATTACTTTCTTGCAATTACTTTACTTACTCATTCTTACTTACTTACTTATACTCAAGTCAAGTCGTCGGGACCTCCGGCCTTGGGGACTACACCGTCCCACATCCGGGATTTACTTGACTCACTAATCCGGGATGCTACCCACTTAAGGGATTTGGGCCGCGGACCAGTTTAAGAGTCAGGAATTGGAGCCAACCTCTCGTGACTCCGCATCCTCACGCGTGGCCGAAACTATATCGGACTTCTACTCATTCCAATTTAATTACCAATTTAAGTTAGGATGGTTAGCTTGTTAGGAATAAGTTAGAAGTCCAACTCATCACAATCGGTCACAGTATAGTACACCATACATGCACACATTCATCTCATCCATACATTTCATGAAGTATACAAACTAAGATTTAAAGAAAATGTACAACATCATACAACACTACATATTCACAAGTATGCATATTAACTCCGATTCGTGCATTTATCTTATTTGGTGATTAATTAGCACACAACACACAAATCAGAGTAACCAAGATAGCACCCGGGGCATGAGGAATCCATACCGTTCACCGTTGTACGTACTTCCAAACGTGCTTCCGGTGTCACAAATCAAGTCCTATTATATACATACAATTAAATGATTAATCTAACTATCATTACTTAACTCATACTTACTATGTCCTTATACTTCTTACATTTACTCTTTACTTACTTACTTTTCCTTTACTTAAGTTTCTATCTTCTTACTTAAGGTTTGCATGCTCACACTCATGTACATATACATATATGTATGGGTATACATATACATACATATATACAATTATTATTTAAATTAAAATAATTTTTTTTAATTTTTTTTTTTTGTCAGGACCGGACTTGCGACCGACCTTGGCAAGTCCGGTCCATTCCAGTAGGTTTCATCGGGAAAATTTTTGGTCCGACCGGACTTGCATGTCCGGTCGCAAGTCCGGTCGATTCCAGTAACGTTCTGCCGGGAATTTTTCTGCTCGACCGGACTTGCAAGTCCGGTCGCAAGTCCGGTCGATTCCAGTAGCATACCGAGGGGAAATTTTTCTGCTCGACCGGACTTGCAAGTCCGGTCGCAAGTCCGGTCGATTCCAGTAGCATACTGACGGGAAATTTTCTGCTCGACCGGACTTGCAGGTCCGGTCGCAAGTCCGGTCGATCCCAGTGTTTGCATTTTAATTTCTGTTTTCAGTTCTCTCTTCCACCCATTACTTCCCCATTGTTCCTACACTTAATCTTACATGTTTTAACACCATTTAAACCTCCTAATACACCTTAGTTCATTAATTAACCCCTTACACAATTTTATACTCATTCACTCATCAAATTTCCTAAATTTCAACTCAACACTCAAACTAGTTTCTTCTCTAGTTACCTTATGCTACAGATTTTAACACTTACACTTCTCCTCTACATCTCCCTCTTCTAATGTCATTTCTAGCACCACTAATACATTACAACTTCATTAACTATCTCTCCCCATCTTCCCTCTATCTATCTATATCAAAATCTGTTACACTTATATCATTCACCTAGTTAAAATTCACTAAGTGTTCTAATTCTAAGTAAATTTTGCCATAGTCTCCCTTGTAATTTATACACTCACCACATATTCTAGTTCCCATTTCAACACTTATTCCACCTGTTACAATAGACATCAAAATACAAACTCCCATACACAAATACTAATACCAAACAACACTAAAATTTCCTGCACTCAACAATTCCATCCCCAATCTGTTTTACAAGTTTTAAAAGTGTTCTTTAAGGTTTAAAACCTTGTTTTCTCCATACCCATTACACTACTATCACATTATCGTTTTACAATACCAATCTTTATTTCTAAAATTGTTACATACACAATTACAAGACTACACAAAGGTGAGCATTCCTTACTTGTTTGTTCTTCTAGTTCCTTTCTTCTTCTTTCTTTCTCCTTCTTTCCTTCTTCTCTACCGGTTTGTAATCCCAATTCACTAACACTACAACCATTCACATACACCATTCAATACTATGAACTAACCCTAACCATTAATCAAGCTTAATCTAGGTTTTAGGGTTTAGAAAATTTATTACCTTCCAGAGCACAAGAGCTGTTTGGGATAGCTCAAGAAACAAGGTTTCTCACACCACCACAATGCCAAAATCGGCTGGAATACAAGAAGTAAACAAGGCTTTAGTTCACATTTTCGTTTGCTTAGAGGCTAGAAAAAGATGGAGTTTTTGAAGATATTTTTACCTTAGAAGAACAAGAGCCTTCTAATGGTGGTGTTGAAGCTTCAAATGGGGTATACCCTCAAAATCGAAAATGCTTGTTTTTGGAAAGATGAAAATGTAGCTCTTGAGGAGAGGATCACAATGGTGGTGTTTTTATAATTTTTGGAAGAGTGTGGAGAGAGTTACAAAGGAGAGAAGGTGAGGTTTTGTGTTTTGTTTCAATCTTCCATGGGAACCGATGGAGGTTGAAGAAGAGAGGAAAAAGAGAGGGTGAGGGTGCTGGTCCACGTGAGGAAAAGAGAGAATGGGGTAGGAGAGAGAATTGTGAGAGAGTAATAGAGTGGGGTGAGGTTTACTTTATTGTTTTTGTTTTTAGTAAATAAGGAAGTGTGGGTTAATGGTGGCCACGGGTCCGGTTCACGGTTCCGGTCCGGTTCCACCGGTTCCGGTTCCGGTTCCACCGGTTCCGGTTCCGGAAAATGTGTATTCGTATTCGGAACCGGTCTGGCGGTTCGGTCGGTCCCGGTTCCGGTTCTGAAATCGGGATTCGCTTCGGATTCGGTCAAAAAAACCGGTTCGGCCGGTTCCGGTTCCGGTTCCGGTTCGAATCGGTTCCGACCGGTTCCGGAGCGGTCTTGGAAAGATTCGATAGGCTCCAGTTGCTTCGTTTAGCTCCGATTTGAGATCCGTTGAGCGCACACGTTGCTCTTTTCATCACTTTACTCCAAGATAGGTTATTCTTCAAGTTTATAATCTTAAATATGTAAGAAACAAAGACTTAGGAATTTTTATTGAATTTACAAAAAAAGAAACAAAGAGAATTTTATTATATGATTCACTGCCTCATTAAAACCTTATTAGGTAAAAACCATTGGGAAAACCCTAATAAGGAAAAAGAGTACAACTATTTTCTTCAGAGGAGCGCGCGCCCGAGACCCAAAACGACGTGTTTTGGCCCGATTCCACGGTAACTTCAACCGGTTCCGTGGCGGTTCCTGTTCCGGTTCCACCGGTTCCGGTTCTCGGTTCCGAATCCGACTACGGTCCAGGCGGTTCCAGGCGGTTCCGGTTCCGGTTCCGGGCCCGGTTCGGGCCCGAATCTCAAAACATGATTCGTATTCGGAACCGGCTGAGGCGGTTCGGTTCCGGTTCCGGTTCCCACCGGTTCCGGCCGGTTCCGGTTCCAATCGGTTCCGGGTAGAACCACCGGTTCCGGGTAGAACCGGACCCGATGGCCACCATTATTGTGGGTGAGTGTGTGTATATATGTAGAATCGGACACACACAAAGACCAAGGGGGTTTTTAAAATTCTTTTTACATTCTTGGACACATAAGTTTGTGTTAATTATATTCCTACCCCATAATTTCCCGTTTTTGACAGTTTTTACTAATTTCTCGTTTTCTTGATTTTATTGGTCCTACAGCCTCACTAATATTTATTAATGAATATTTAGTTGCCTAAAACTGTTACGAGTCTATTTGACCCGCTTAAAGACACGTTTTCCCGGTTACCTCGAAAACGCGCTTTAAGGTTCGGTAATGTTTTTAAACCGTTTTAAAGGTCCGTTTCCTTCGGGATTTGTTCCCTAATAATTGTTTACACTTAATTAAGCTTCTAAATTACTTATTAGCCTAATTAATCACTATTTTTAATTACGGGGTATTTCAATTGTAGTACATTAGTATATATATACAATGTCGCATAGCAACAGAGGCACGTCCGCTTGGCGGACAAGAGGCGCGTCCGCCTCATAAGTAGCGGACAAGACAGAGACGTCCGCATGTTATCTCGCGGACAAGGAGGCGGACGCGTTAAATGCGCACGCCAGATCCAGTTTTCTTCTCCGTTTTTCCATTCTTCCTTCGCGGCGCCGCACTTCATTAATTGCAGATCCTTCGGCGCCCACCTTAATTTGTGCACGCGTGACGCCGCCTCTGTGATTGCTGCTGCCCACGATCTGCTCACCAACTCCCATTTAATCACACCGACTGCACCGTCCTGACTGCTCTCTTGTCTGCTTCCCATTTCTTCTGCCTATAAAAACCGACGCCCATCTTCATTCCAAACCATCCCTTCTTTAAATCCAAAGTCCATCACCCCGTTCAAGAACAGCTCACCGTCCACCACACTCGCTCACCCCACCACACTCGTTCACGAACAGATCACCACACTCGCACACCACGTACGACCACATCAATTTCTATTCTCTCCGTTTTCTCCATTTTTATTTGTCTTTCCACCACACCACATCTCTACCATTTATTATTATTATTATTACGTACGACGTGGATGCAGAAGCAGAGTTAGGATTCAGAGTCGACTTGCTAGCTGGAGTTTTCTCTACCCTTTCTCTTATTTTGTTTAAGCGTTGTTTATATATAGTTATGTTTAATTAATAAACTCAAGCCCTCCCAGGTTTGGGATGCGAGCCTATTTTATATTAATATAATTGATAAAATAGGTGAGCAGAACAACCCGGGATGCTTCTCAAAAACCAAAAAGATTTATAATTTCTATTTTTATTATTTTGTTAGCTGTTAATTCTGTCCTTAAAAAACGATAAAATCTATTTACTAGAAGTCTCAGTAAATTTAATCCACTGTCAGTTATCCACAGCGAGGTCCCCAAGAGTACGACAACCCCACGAATCCACTATCCCGCAAAACGATTAGGTACACTGCCTAAGTGGTAGAAGTAGTAACATATTTCTCCAACATTTACGTGGTTCAATCTTAAATGATCTAGTCCACGGGGGTTGACAGAGGTTTTTAGTAGAATCGGGTGAGTACAGATGATGAGAGAGAGTGAGTATTCTTGTGTTGTTGTGCGTTCTGGTGTGTCTGTGTAACAAATGAGACATGATTGCTATTTATATAGAAAAATATAGGCCAGTCAGCTTGTTTTCCCAGCTTGCTTCATGTTTTCTGGCCAGATTGATAACACGGGTCAGAACCATCTGGAGTAGGGTTGACGTCATCCGGATGGGCTTGTCAGGGAGGAAGCTTCCTCGCGTTGCTCGGTTGTCCTTCAATTATGGAAAGGACACACACTAGCTCAAGGTATTTTTGATATGTTAGGGATGTGTGTGAGTTGGTAACCACGGGTGTCTGAGTTGGTAATGACAGACTGACTAACGAGATTGATAGAATAAGGTGTTAAGGGCGCACATACTGAGTCATGAGTGCTTCTCTAGCGAGAGAACCTAGTCGGGGTTTCAACTAGTGAAACCCAACTATTTATTGCTGATGACTTGACTTCCTTTCTTGGTTGACTTCGGTTGGTTAGCTGGATTTGATGCTTGGTGGCCGGGGTGGGATTCTTACACCTCGGTTGTTGGGTTCTCATACGGATACATGTGGTTACTGGGAAGGAAACATAATTAGCCTTTTAATGACAGACTAAGGAGAAATTAATTACACCGTGCCAACAGGTGGGAATGATCATACCCTAGGAATGCTAAATCATTAAAGGTTTATGTTAGAGTTTGAAGTCAAGGGTTGAGGGTCTAACAACCCTAAACCCTAAAATTCCGTAGAGATAACTGAAATGGCATGAGTTATATAATGAATCACAAAAAGATACCCTAAATGGTGAGGGATGATCAAATCTTACGGATGCTAAATCGATGAAGGTGTATATAAGTCAATGGTTTAGGGTAAACCACAAATCCTAAAAACATGTCAAGATGATTGAAATGTTGTAAAGGTATAAATGAATCACAAAAAAGATTTGTTAGTAGGGAATCATCATACCCTAGGAATGCTAAACCATTCAAATGGACAATATCTTGGCCTTCACTTCAATAACATTGTTTTATTTCCCTAAAGGGGATATTTTTTACACATTTATAAGAAATGTCATTTATTATACATAAAATATCTGTTACGACCGAAGTTAAGGTTTCTTTAAACTTTTCCTTAAACACAAAGTGTATGATTTATATCTTATATGTATTGATTGTTATTTGTATAAAAATTACAAACGTTCAAACAACACATTGAAGTAACTTTGTTTTCTAACAATACAAAATATAATAAAATAGACATTGCTAAACGCACGTTATATTTGACAGCTATGGCTCTTTTCTTAAAAAAAATCTATTAGTTTACTTATTCTTTCTATATCACAATAACTTATTATCTCTTATGTTAAATATTTTGATTCTATGCTTGTTCTAACTTTAACTAGAGCCCAAGAATGATGCCTAACTTGACAAATTTTATATATGCATAGTGAGTTAGTTATTAAAATCCTATAATAGCATTACAACTACTTTTTCAACCAATTTAATAAAAAAATGTTAATATATTATTTCATTTCTGCTTTTCTTAGAAATTCTTATAAATAAATTAATAAGTTTGGTAGGTTATAGTTTACCCGCGATACATATTTTAATAACTAACACACCTAATTATTTTCAACAAAGTATAAGACATATTTATAAATAAATCAACTAAAAATACTACAAATATAATGCAAAAGGCCACATTTCCAAACACCATCTTCTAAATACAACAATAGATATGTTGTCCAAAGTTCCACCGATACAACCACAAAAATGATATCCAAAATAATTTCACAAACCCCGTTGAGGAAAAGAGTTATTAGTTTGCTCTCTCCTCTCTTCCATCTCCTTCCTCACAACCCGCTGACAACCTAAATTCTATGTCATGCTACTAATTCCTCCTCCATACCCCCATATCCCCAATATCCATTAATTTCCCTACCTATTTCTCATCGCCAGTATCGAGAAACACACCCCTATTCCTGTTTCCCTCTTTGACGAGGGTCTTGTGTTAATCATACCGACTTTCAAGAAGTTTCTTCAGTTTTTATGGTTTTTATCGGTTCATTTCCAGATGATATCTTTCTTCTCATTTTCTTTCCTTCTTTCTGGGTTTAGTCTCCCTCTCTGTGTTTAAATGCAGAATTTCTTTTTGATTGTAAGACTTTACAACATTACATCAAGGAACGCTATATTTTCCTTTGTTTTAATGGTTTTGCCACAATTCGTCACAATTATGGCATCCGATTTGAAACTCAAACTCTACAAGGGTGTTGGTGCCCGCGGTAAAAGGTGTTGCCGGGATCTTGTCTCACAGTTCCGTTCGAACTAAGGGCTCCATTCGAACTAAGGGAAAAAGTTCCAGAAGAGGGATGACTAACCCGCATCTGCCGCTGTTTCTCTTCTTGGATCAAGATAGAGTATGCTTGGTCCACGTTCGGCAGCGGAATCATCATAAGAATGGCACCTCGAGCAGGCCAATACGTCTCGTTGAGACCCATAACAAATTGGACCAGCCTTTCGCGGGCTCTGTAAACTCTTAAACTGCTATCACTAAGACAGCCACAATCGAGAAGGTCATCAACATCATCCAACTCATCCCATAAATTCTTGAGCTTCGTGTAGTAGTTGTTGATGGAATCCGCCCCTTGTGTGGACCAGACAATGTCTCGTTTGATCTCCAGCAACCGAACACCATTAGGTTTCCCATACCTTTCCTTCAGTTGGTCCCAGATCTGCTTAGCAGTGCGACAGAAAATAACCGTAGAAGAGATTTGCTTGTTGATAGTGTTCAAGATCCATACCATAACCATGGTATTACATCTATCCCAAGCATCTCGATCTTTCGAAGACTCCAAAGGACGCGGCAAACTACCATCGACAAAAGAAAATTTATTCTTCGATGATAAAGAAAGGGTGACAGCCCTCCTCCACAAGCCGTAATTCGCTCCATTTAGTTGAGTAGAAGTGAGGGACATTCCCGGACCATCCGACGAATGAAGGTAGAAAGGATCGGAGTACTCCATCCCCACACTGAGAACAGACCGCTTCGCCACTGCCGTAGTCTTCCGCGTGACCCTCGCTCTCTTCTTCGGTGATTCCTTCACCGGCGGCGATCCCTCCTCACTTTCCGACATTGAGGAAACAAGAAACAAAGAAGAAACCCTAGACGGGAAAGAAACGAAGGAAATCCCTAAACGGGAAAATAGATCAAAGGAAACAAACTAGCAATCGAGATTGCTCTGATACCATGTTGATCGAAGGAGAAAGAAAATGAGAACAGATTGTATTGACTTGAACAATCAGATGAGTTTACAGACAGAGAGCGCAGGATATAAATACAAGGGTTAACAACAACGCTAGATTAAACTAACATAAGTATGGTGCTAAGGCTAGGTTGTTTCGATATGGTCCTAACAAAAGGATGGCTTTCGCATACCGCCATGTCCGAACAGCTCAGTCTGCAGACGAATTCCAAATGTCCACTCTCCCTGATCAGGCGAGTCGTGAGACTGCTGCAAATAGGTTGAAAGATTGGGGTCGGTTGCATGTGTAGAGGAGTCGAGAGGTGTTGATGTCAAGGTCTGCCAAAGAGACTGATTGCAGCATAGGAGATGAGTGGTGTTGTATGCAGAAAAAAGCTAACAAGTGAGTCTGACTATTTAGTTTTCTATGTCTAGTGCATGATCTCCTTTGAAAGAGGTATGGTGCCAAGGCTAGGTTGTTTCGATATGGTCGTGGATGCACAGGATGGTTGTTGTTGATTATGCACTGCCGCGGAAACTATGGGACGATGACATTATTAATAGCAACTCGTGCCAATATTAGATGCATCAAAAATAAGGTGCCGGGAGAGCATTTTTTAACAGAGCATCTTGGCGAACCGATCTCCTTAAGATTTAAAAGATTCGTTATCTGGTTGTGTGGTAGTTGTTGGGGATAATCACCGTTTGAATACACTTCGGGTATACAACTGTCCCATGGAGGTTCCTTGCTGGGGTAGTATGAGACAGAGCCTTCCCATGAAGGATGCTAGATTTTGGGCAGTTTAGATTCAAGAAGCGAAGAATTAGAGGTGTGTTCTCTACTCAAATGTCCGGTTTGTAGTTGTGAATTTCCATAAAAAACAAAGGAGGCTTATATTTTGGATAATTGGTGGTTGGCGTTGGTGCTCTGTGCTTTGGGGGTTGAGTCAACTTTGGAGTCTGCTCAATCAGTGAGTCACACAACAATGCAGAAAAAATGAAGTTCAAGACCAATGGCTGTCCGGAATGGCATAGTTATACTTGTGGCATTTGCTTTGTTTTTTTTACTTTAAACTTGACTCATTCATTCTCATCAAAAGGTTCAACTTCAAACTTACAAGACCCAGAGATCTTAAAGGGGATATTATATCCCAACCAGTACTTAAAAACACAGAACTATATAACATGAGAGTAATTAACAGAATAGGGAAATTGTCTTCCAAATTAACAAGAGAAAACTCGCTAAATTACATATTCTTAACTAAACTAGCCACTTGTTTCCATCTATCCTCTACTAGATAGTTAGAATGTTGTTCGAATAGCTTCTTCAAAAAGAGATAAATCTCCATGTTGTTAATGTCGATTTCCATATTATTGTAGCCTGCTTCCCTTGCCCATTTGATGGCATAGACCAGTCCTTGAATTCAGCTCCCATCATGTGCATGAAGGGCTCATTCTTTTGTTAACAGCCATCAAATAACACCACCTGATTTTCTAATCGATCCAGCAAGAGTAAGGGCAAAACCCCTTTTGTTTATGGTGCCGCAATTGATTTTATAGCATCCTGCGCAGGGGGAATCTAGGGACACTTAGTTTGATTAATAGTATTACTATTATCCAGACCAAGTTTGTAAGCTCTAGTTAAAGCATGATTAGTTTCAATAAGAGCCAACCAAGATAGCTGATATTATGCCTAACCAAGTTTTGCATCATAAACAACCCACATGGTATTTGTAACACCCCAACCGGAAATCCAATAAAAATAGCAGATAAAAGTCCCGAAACTCACGGCGGAAAATATTACAGACGGTTGGTGCTACAATGCCGCAAGTCACCCACGTGACTAGCAAGGCTAAAATCCAAATACAAATCCACACGTTACGGTCTGAGCACTGAATACACACCGCTTCTTTAAAACTCCAAAGCAACATACAACAGTAGAGAAATTAAACAAACTTGAGTAGTCCCATAACTTAATCTCTACCCCACCTACACTCGGTCGGGTAATCTCTTCTTCCTTCAGGTACCTGAAAAACATAGCCATCGAAATGGCTCGGCAAATAATGCTGGTATGAACCCGTGCAGCCCATAAGCTAGCGGGCCACACACAACTACTTGGTCGTATACATGCGGTTCATTATTATCAAACACATGTAATCAAGCATTAGATAATACATACAAGTAGTCATACAAGGACAATAATATCCCATTGAGAAACATGACTTCAAGAGGTCAAGTTAGTAATTTCTTTTAAAGCGGGTATGATAAACCCTTCAGACGAGAAGGGACTCTCGCGTTTAATGGTCAGGTAATAAATCCTGCAAGAGAGAACGTAGTCAGCTCCCGTGCTTAAATAAGAGTGGGTATCGTATCCTCGAGAGAATGAATCCTTCTCCCAACTTAAATTGTTCCGGTATTATCCCGGTGGTGGACAAGTCTACACCCAAAACCACCATCATGACGTATACTAATCGAGGACGACCTGTAACAGGTACGACCTCCATATTTGCATGCATGGCCAGAACATCTGGGCTCCTCGCTTCCCGTAGTAGAACAAGATCAATGTCTCGTAAGGACGTAGTTTGTAAGAAAAGTTAGTGAGGAACTTGAGTGCAAGTTCTCGTACGTATACACGTAGGTATGGTTAGTATGGTTCACATACGATTATTAAATAATCACAACAATACACAAACGTAAGAGCAATGTATTTCATGTAATTATCTTGGTCGTTTATTTCACACAACAGATAGCACACAAGCCGGTGTAATCCGTTAGCAAACAGGTTGCAAGAATCCATACCGTTCACCGTAGTTGTACTGGGTAAATTCCCGGACCACGTGAAATTAAGTATAGTCCTATAATTGAATTAACTGAGAGTGTTATTACAGGTTAACCTCGTATAAGATTCTTACGTACCATAAAGTGATTACTTAGTCTCTTGTTATTTCATGTGAGGTTTGTAGCCTTCGTTTATGGTAGTTCTCTTCTTCCCTGAAATACCCCGTAATTAAAAACAGTGATTAATTAGGCTAATTATACTTTTAAAAGCTTAATTACACTAAAATAAATACTAGGGAACAAATCCCGAAGAAAATGGACCTTTAAAATGGGTTAAAGGCATAAACGAACCTTAAAGCGCGTTTTTCGAGGAAACCGGGAAAACGCGACTTTAAGCGGGTCAAATAGACTCGTAACAATTTTGGTCAACTAAATAGTCACTACTAAATATTAGTGAAGCTTTAGAACCAATAAAATTAATTAAACGAGAAAATTCCGGAAAACGGGTACCGGTTAGCGAAAACTGTAACAACCGGTAAGTTGTGGGGTGAGAATGCAAATAAACAAAGTTAGTGTGTCCACTTTGCAAATAAAAAGTTAAAAGCTGTGTGTGTGGGGTGTGGGATCCGATTTTCCTCCCCTCCTCACTCACTTAATGTGTCTTAATTACTAAAAGACAAACCTATTAACTAAAGCAAAAGAAAAAAAAGAAGTCTCTCCTCACTCCCTCACCCTCACTCACGCATCCCTCTCTCTTTCTCTTTTCTCTCTTCTTCCTCTTGCACCAGCGACAGCCATGGAGAAAGGAAGGAGCTCCCTCAACTTCCTCCTTCTCTCCTCTCTTTGAGTGCTCAAACCTTCTCCAAACTCAACAAAAATTACACCATTGGAATCCCCATGCAAAGGAGAACATTTCCCTCCTTTCAAAAATCCAAAAGCTCAACTTTCGTTTTGTGGGTGTTCCCCATTTGAAGATTCAAGTCCACCATTAGAAGCACCTTCACCTCCTCTTCATCTTGAGGTAAAAAGAATTTCGAAAATCCATCATTCCTAGCTCTTATTAGCATTTTAAGAATTTTCAGTTTTTGAATGCTTTCTCCCTTGTTGCTTCAGCCGATTTTGGCTCTTCCTTGGGCTAGGAATATTGTTCTCTTGCTAGTCAAGAACTCCATCCATCCATTAAAGGTAATACCCTTGTCTAAACCCTAAAACATTAAATTCTAGGGTTAGAGTAAAAATGAATGCTAAATGGTATGTGTATGTATTATGTGCTGTAGCACTTGTGGTGGGAACCCTATTGGGACCGAGAACAAAGAGAAGAAAGGAAGAGAAGGAAAAGAAAGAAAAGAAAACTAGCAAAACAAGGTAAAGTCTCTTACCTTGAGCTATTTGTATTGTGTATTGTAGCAGTTTTTGGAGTAGTAAAATGAGTAGTGAATTGAGTAATGAGTAATGAGAATATTGTAGTATAATGAATAATGAAGTTGTAACAGTTTTGAAGTTTTAAATGAAGTTTAAAAGCTTGGGAAAACCATTGGGTAACATGTGTATAAGTGCAGGAATTTTAATGTGTGTAGTAGTGTTGAATGGTGAGTATAGTGTGTTGTATAAACAGGCTGTGGGAATGTGAATTGTGAGCTGAGATAATGTGTGGAGAAAGTAAGAATTATAGGGGAGACCATGTCAAAATTTGTGTAGAAAGGAGAGGACTTGAGTTGTTTAAGAAGAGGAAGTGTTTGGAGAGTTTAGGAGGAATATTAGTGCCTTGTAACAGATTTGAATATGGGTTCGCAAATGAGATGGAACTAGGTTGTGAGCTAATATATTTAAGATGCTAAGAGTGGCATTGGATGAGGAGGGTATTGGAGTATAAGAGTAGAGGGAAAAATCTGTAGCATAAGATATAAGGGAAGAGAAAAATGGGAGTGTTGAGTTGAAACTTGGGGAAATTGAGTGTATAAATAAGCATAGGATGTGTGATTGTATTAAGGATGAATTAGCATGATTTAGAGTGTTAAATAGTACTAAAACATGTTAGGATGCATGTAGGAAGAATAGGGAAGCAATGGTGAAATTGGGAAAAGAAAACAAGGCCTGTAGCAAAGTTCTGCTACTGTCCGACCCACAGCTGGATCGGACGCTGGGTCGGACAAGGCCTGAAGAACGGAAATAAACTTTCTGGAACCGTCCGACCCAGGGCCGTGAGTCGGACGTGGGTCGGACGGGCCTTGATAAACGACAACAATTCTTTCTGGAATGGTCCGACCCAGGGCCGTGAGTCGGACATGGGTTCGGACAGGCAAAAATTTTCTTCATCGAAGTTTCTGACTTCGTCCGGCCCAGAGGTTTGGTCGGACGTGGGTCGGACATGGCTTTGGATGACAAAATCGAAACTTTCTGGAATGGTCCGACCCAGAGGGTATGGGTCGGACGGAATAGGCTGGGTCGGACGGGAGTAATTCAGAGGACGAAAACCTACTGGAATGGTCCGACCCAGGGTTGGGTTGGACGGTGGGTCGGTCGGCCCAAACACTTACAAAAAAAAATGTTTTTATAATATGACTATAGAATCATATGTATGTATATGTATATGCCTATCACCGGTAGCATGTATGTAGTAATACACCATTAATGAAGTAATAATGGTAAGAAAGTAAGTAAATGTGTAAGGAAGTAAGTTTATGAAGTAGTAAAGGAAAGAGTGGTTTAAACCTAGTAGAAGTAAGGGAAGTAGTAAGTATGCATTGAAAGTATCAATGAAGGAGTAAGTAGATCATAATGGATCATTGATCATACTACTTCATGTATGTATAGGGAATCCCATAGTTGAGCTCCAAAGGAACCGGTAGTATACCCTACGACGGTGAACGGTATGATTTCCTCATGCCCTGTATCCTAACTTGGTTACCCCCGATTTGTGTGCTTTAGTGATCACCAATAAGATAAATGCACGAATCGGACTTATATTGCACTTAATTGTGTTTGAACTATATTGTTCTTGTTTTACGCTCTTGAACATTTAGTTTGTATAATTCATGAAATGAATGAATGGAAATGAAGTGTATGTGTAAGTATGAGTATTGTGTATGTATGTATGTATGGGAGTAAGTATGGACTTCTACTAATTCCTAACAACCTAACTCCTAACATGAGTAATGAGTAAAATGGAAGAGTAGAAGCCCGATTATAGTTTCGGCCACGCGTGAGGATAAGGAACACAAGAGGTTGGAATCGAATCTGGCTATAATCTTTTCCTTGGACCAAATCCCTTGAATGGGTAGCATCCTGGATTAGTGAGCCACCCTAAAGAACGGTGGTGGGATGTAGTAATCCCTGCCGGAGGTCATACCGATTAACTGGAAGTAAAGTATGTAAGAAGTATGTATTGTATTTGTATTGGTCTTGACTATTGTAAGTCATTGACTCGGAGTAAAAGTATTGAACACCCGATTAACCCGGGTGTGTAATAAGGCTAACAAGACCTTGTATATGTTGGAGAATTGTATCTCCGTGATGCGGTAAGTATGGTAAGTATGAATGAATGACTAGTATTGTATTCCTTGTATGTATTGTATGTATGTATGCTTGGTAAAATGAATGTATGTATTGTATTGTATAAAGCATGTATGTATGAATGAAACGAACCGCATGTACTCGACCAAATAGTTGGCGTACCCGCTAGTACGCGGGGTATGCGGTTATCATATGCAGCGTAAGCTGACCCCCTAGGGGAATGTTTTTACTCCACAGGTACCCGCGAGGGTGAAGGTAAAGTAAGGTCAAGATGTGATTCTTTTTGGAGTAGTGGTAGGAATGAAACGGTGTACTGAGTTGTACACGGCTAAGGCCTTTTGTGTAGCCGGGGTACCATGTGGTACACCTTTTTGGATATTGAAACCTTGATTGGATAGTAAGGAGAGGATGTATAAACTCTTCATTTTTTTTTGGGAAGTAGTCATGAAATGTAATTCATATATTCAGTATACTCGGTAATCAAATGTAAGCTAAGTATTTGGTATTGTAAAGTAAGTAGTATGTATGTATTTCATTCTAATCATCAGACCGAAACAGTAAGTAATAGTAGCCTTGTTAACCTTGGAGGGTTAACGGCGTTGTATCACCCGCTGGGAGTAGGTAAGTATTCCGCTGCGAGAAGGGTAAGTATGGGATTGATTAGAGGTCAATGGAAGGATTAGCGGTTGGGGTGTTACAAAAAGTGGTATCAGAGCGAAGTATCGCTCTGATGATTAGAATCTTAAGAGTAGTGATTACCGAGTTAGGATTTCAACCGTCTTAAGACGGATATTTAGAAACCTAACTAGGAACTACCCTTAGCTATAACGGATACCACTAACGTCTGCAAGGACGATACCATTGTTTGAATGAAGACCATGAGGTCATAGTATCACGACATCTAATGTAATCCACACTTGTTCAGATGTCAGGACGTGGTCCAGGTCGTCCCAGAGGAGGGGGCAACGAAGGACCAAGCGCGCAGACGATAGCCGAAATCGTCGCCGCCACGGTAGCACAGATGCTACCGGATGTAATCACGGCTGTACAGCAAATACAGCAAACCAGCAGCAGCAGCAGCAGCCCGACCCACCTCATCCCCGTGAGACAAACTGGGTAAAAGCAGTCGCGACCTTTGACCTCCATGCTTTAGAGGCGAGAGCGACCCCGCAAGCTCGAGGCCTACTCTCCGAGATGGAGATGGCATTCGAGACACTTGAGACTCCGGGAGTTCGAGTGAGGATAGCTGCGTACTACTCAAAGAACGCGGCTATGGACTGGTGGAAGCTCGTTAAGGCCGAGCACATAGCTGACCCTGCTTTCGGATGGGAAGCATTCACCTCTCTCCTCCGATCTAAGTACTACCCCGAGCATGTCAAGACCAAGAAAAGGCTTGAGCTCGATGCGCTAAAAATGACCGAGAAGATGACGGTTGATGAATATTACCGCACCTTCACCTCTCTCCTCCGACTTCTACCCGACCTTGGGTATACCGGCCAAGTCTTGGTCGACCGCTTCTACGGCGGATTGAGCCATCGACTCCGGTATGGCATGGGCTTCACACGGTTTACCTCCCTTCAGGTAAACAAGTTGAACCCTTAAAAAGCCATGAGTAATGTGAATGAGTATTCCCGTATGTAAATGTAACCTAATGCCTAAGTAATTCAGGAGTGTTACCACGCCGCATCTCGAGTTGAGATCACCTGCCAGCTGAGAGATGAGGAGCAAGCGCTGAAGCGCAAGGTGAGAGGTCTCAGCCCTACAGGGGTAAGAAACCGAAACCGAATTAGTACACTTGTGAATTTGTATGTA
Organism: Limonium bicolor; assembly: GCA_023374045.1. Taxonomy (NCBI): domain Eukaryota; kingdom Viridiplantae; phylum Streptophyta; class Magnoliopsida; order Caryophyllales; family Plumbaginaceae; genus Limonium; species Limonium bicolor. The sequence goes on along the minus strand of CM041776.1, from coordinate 325,311,202 downwards.
TATAGAGTATTGTAAGTATACCAAACCTTGCTAACTTGAAAGCTATAGGTTCTGGTTTTGGCCAAGGAAAGAACCAATCTGATGGCCGCAGCTACATCTGCCGTAACTGCAACAAGGATCATCCCGGCACAGATTGCCAAGGAAGGGAGATCCGCTGCTTCACTTGTCAGAAACCGGGCCACCGTGCCAATGCATGCCCGGAGAATTCTAAGCCCAAGGGCAACTACCAGGGCTACAAGCAGCGTGAGGGCAAGGAGGTTGCATCTGGCGATGCTCATGCCCAGCACACCTCACAGGGACAGGGTCCCGAGGTCCGCAGAAGGGCGCACCGCAGAGGCAGCCGGCCTTACACATCATAGACCGTGATGGGACCGGGACTAAGTCCGGCCCAGGTAACCACTGTAACCTTTAATCCTTGAAGAGCATGACTAAGTATTAAAGTAATTGTATGAATGAAAGCATGAATGCGTAAGTACTTGAAGTATGAAATTGAGCATGAGTAAGTAACATGGAAGTATGTATGAGCATGAAATGAATTAGTAAGCCTAGAACTCATTCTAGATGAATTTACCACCTTAGGGAAATTCCATATCTGTTACCCAATACCTTCAAACTCACCTCATGAAGAGACCGACATCGCCAATCACCACTTCAACAACGAACAGTGTCAGGTCATCCGCCCAGGTATGATCTTATTAAAAGGATACCTGACACCCGAAGCACAAATTTCAATCATCCGACGATGCAACGAGTTAGGAACGGGTCCAGGAGGATTTTATACACCCGAATTCCCCGGTGGAGCTACAATGAAGCTGAAAATGATGTGCTTGGGAAAGGACTGGAACCCTTATACCAAGACATACCAAACAACGCGAGCAGGAGACGGAGCAACACCTCCAGCAATACCCCCAGAATTCCAAACGCTTGTCACACAAGCTGTAGAAATTGCACAACAGTATGAAGATGAACCAATCCCTGCACTTGAAGCAGATCTATGTATCGTCAACTTCTATGAGAAAGAAGGACGACTTGGCTTACACCAAGACAAGGACGAGACAGCGGAATCTCTTGAACTAGGAGTGCCCGTAGTGTCTTGGTCCATTGGTGATGACGCCGTATTTTTGTATAGCGAGCGGAAGCGTGTGGACCTCGCAGAAAATTGGTATTGAGATCAGGAGATGTTCTAATCATGGGTGGAAAATCAAGGTTGCTGTATCACGGGATCCAGAAGATCAAGTTGAATACGGCACCACCGGCAATAATCAATGCCACACACATGATACCAGGACGCCTGAACCTTACCTTTAGAAAGTATTAATCTTGTAGTAGCATGTAATCCAGTAGTAACGTGTATTAGAGACACAGTATGTATGATGGTTGGTTATTCAATAAAAGCAGTGTTGGTTATTAAATTCCACTTGCGTTCCACCATCTTTACTTATAATCTCATGAATCAATAGGTTGTGGACTCGGTACCGAAGGTAACCTGAGCATCCTCACCGAAGAACAAGCCGGCAAGAGCGGCACCATTCTAACGGGAACCTTCCCAGTAAACGGCATCGAAGCCTCAGTATTATTCGACTCCGGCGCCTCTCACACCTTCATATCGCCATCTCTTGCGAAGAAGTTGGGGCTAGATGCGGATGAGCTACCGAACTTCTTGGTTACTCTCCCATCGAAGGAGCGGGTACAGTGTACCAAGTATTACAAATCAGCCACCATTCAAATCAAAGGTGAAGCGTTTCCCATTTCCTTCATTGAATTCAACGGATTGGGATTCGACTTAATAATTGGAATGAACTGGTTGGAGCGGCACAAGGGGAGAATCCTATGCGCCGAGCACCGATTGCTGCTCAAGAGTCCATCTGGGGTCACTGTTTCATACCGCCAGAGACCGAGAGAGCCTTCAACTACAGTCATCTCCGCCATGGCAATGTATCGGGAGCTCAGAAAAGGACATGAAGTGTATTTATGTCACGTGCAAGACCTGGAGAGAGATCCAGAGTTCAGTGACGAGGTAGCAGTAGTCTCAGAATTCCCTGATGTATTTCCGAAAGAGCTACCTGGTATGCCACCACAGAGGGCGGTAGAATTTGAAATCGACCTTGTACCGGGTACTGGTCCCATTGCTAGGGCACCATACCGTATGGCACCGGCAGAAATGGCAGAACTCAAAGAACAGCTACATGATCTTCTCGACAAAGGGTTTATACGCCCGAGCGTATCACCCTGGGGAGCACCGGTCCTCTTCGTGAAGAAGAAGGACGGTAGTCTCCGCCTCTGCATCGACTACCGCGAATTGAATGCGGTCACGTAAAGAATAAGTATCCATTGCCACGCATCGACGACCTGTTCGATCAGTTGAAGGGAGCATGTCTTTTCTAAGATTGATCTCCGATCCGGTTACCACCAAATTGCTATCAAAGAGCAAGACATTCAGAAAACAGCATTCCGAACAAGATATGGCCACTACGAATTCACGGTGATGCCATTCGGTTTGTCTAATGCACCAGCCAAATTCATGGACCTAATGAATCGGTTATTCAGTGATCAGCTGGACACTTCAGTAGTAGTATTCATGACGACATCTTGTGTATTCGAAGTCACCAGAAGAGCATGAAAACCATTTAAGAAGAGTACTTGAGACACTGCGCGAGAACCAGCTGTATGCGAAGTTCTCCAAATGCGAGTTTTGGCTAGATCAGGTATCTTTCCTCGGTCATGTCATCTCGAGCGGGCATTTCAGTAGATCCATCCAAAATCGAAGCAGTGCGATCATGGCCTAGACCTAAGACTGTTACCGACATCCGGAGCTTTCTTGGTTTAGCCGGTTATTACCGGAGGTTTTTAAAGGACTTCTCAAAAGTCGCTAAGCCCATGACGTCATTGATGAAGAAAGATGCACCCTTTGTATGGACAAAGGAGTGCGAAGTATCCTTCCAGAAATTAAAAGACTCATTGACCTCAGCGCCAATTCTCACACTTCCAGAGGGCACAGAGGGATTTGAGGTGTATTGTGATGCATCGGGCAAGGGCATGGGATGCGTACTCATGCAGCATGGCAAGGTAGGCCTATGCTTCTCGCCAGCTGAAAAAGCATGAGGAGAATTACCCGACACATGATCTAGAGTTAGGAGCCATTGTCTTCGCCTTGAAGATATGGCGACACTATCTCTATGGGGTAAGCATCACCATCTACTCCGACCACAAAAGTTTACAGTACGTATTCACCCAGAAAGAATTGAACCTAAGGCAGAGGAGGTGGATGGAGTTCCTCTCGGATTACGACATCAACCTCCAGTATAAAGAAGGGAAGGCAAACGTAGTAGCCGACGCCCTGAGTCGTCGAGCACACTCGCTCCATTCGCTACTCGCTTCTTCTAGCTTGGTTGACGAGGTGCGAGACGCTCAGTTGAGCGACCCTTACTTCACAGAGATCAGACAGAAAATCACAGATGGTACCTTCGAGCGCCGAAAGTACGACTTCAAACTGCATGAAGATGGTCTGATCCGTTTGAATGGCAGATTATGCGTCCCCCGAAGCAATGCTGAGCTAAGGGATCGCATTCTGCGAGAGTCACATTGTTCGACATTGCATGTCCATCCGGGAGCCTCTAAAATGTACAAAGACATGAAGAGGTACTTCTGGTGGTCAGGAATGAAATCAGACGTGACTGAGTATGTTCTGAGGTGTCTCACATGCCAGAAGGTGAAGTTCGAGCACCGAAGACCGGGAGGAATGGTGCAATCCATGCCCATTCCGGAGTGGAAATTCCACGACATCTCCATGGATTTTGTTGTTGGACTCCCACCTGCTAGGGGAGGACTCAACATGATCTGGGTAGTAGTCGATCGCCTCACCAAGGTTGCCCGATTCATACCGATGAAGGACACCTGGAAGGTGGCGAAGCTCGCAGAGCTATTCGACAAGGAGATCATCCGACACCACGGAGTCCCAAAAACCATTGTATCTGACCGCGACACCAGATTTCTTTCGAGATACTGGAGAGCGACACGGGAAGCGCTTGGTACTGAGTTGAAGCTTAGCACCGCCTTCCATCCACAGACCGACGGTCAGACAGAAAGGACCATCCAAACACTAGAGGATATGCTAAGGGCATGTGCCTTAGACTTCCAGGGGAGCTGGATTGAGAAGCTTCATCTTATCGAGTTTTCGTATAACAATAGCTACCATGCTTCGATTAAGATGTCGCCATTCCAAGCTTTGTATGGTAGACCTTGCCGTACCCCGTTGTGTTGGGATGAGTCAAGCGAAGCGGTCATCATAGGACCGGAGTATTTGGAACAAGTACAAGCTGAGGTACAACAAATCCGAGCCAATATGAAGGCAGCCCAAGATAGACAGAAATCCTATGCGGATGTGCGACGACGCGACCTTGAGTTCGCCGTGGGCGACCAAGTGTTCTTGCGTGTCTCACCTATGAAGGGTGTCTTTCGATTCGGCCAGAAGGGCAAACTGAGCCCGAAATTTGTAGGCCCGTATACCATTACCGAGAGGATTGGAGCCGTAGCTTATAGGCTAGCATTGCCTGAAGAATTGGGACGTGTTCATGATGTCCTTCATGTATCACAACTCAAGAAATACATAGCCGATCCCCTCATGTATTAGAACCCGAACATCTATCCCTAGAGCCGACGATGAGATATGTCGAGACTCCACTGCGAATCCTTGATACAAGAGAAGAGACACTCGCCATAAATCTGTACGAATGGTGAAGGTCTTGTGGTCTAACCACGATGTCGAGGAAGCGACTTGGGAATTAGAGGACGCCATGAAGGCGAAGTACCCGAATCTGTTTGTAGACTAGATGTCTAGTATCCGTATAGCACGGAGGGTACGGGGCGTACCCCTTTTAAGGGGGGTAGAGCCTTTTTGCTTTTGCATTACTTCGGGTTAGCATTGCATAGTACGTATGTATTGTAATTGTATTTTGGTTGGCACATGTAGTGCTAAGTGTATTGTATTGGCACAAAGTAGTGCTAGTAGTATTTGGTATGTAGTACGATGTGTATGGTATGTATGTAATGAGTAATGCATGGGTGTCGTACGGTATATGACACGAATGACATTGTGAAGTTGTGAATGTATTGTGGATGTATGAATTGGATGGAGCATTGTGTATGGTATTTGAATGAAGTATTGTGTATGGATCGAGTATTGCGTATGGTATTTGAACTAAGTATGTGGCATGGTATCTGAATTGCGTATGCTGGTAGTGTAAGAATTGTGAACACCTTGTAAGGTGGTAGTAGAATGTATTGTGGCAATTGGCTTGCCAAATGAGTAGAAATGGTAAACTGTAACCTTGAGCAACTTTGAGGGCAAAGTTTCTTAAGGGGGGTAGATTGAAATACCCCGTAATTAAAAACAGTGATTAATTAGGCTAATTATACTTTTAAAAGCTTAATTACACTAAAATAAATACTAGGGAACAAATCCCGAAGAAAACGGACCTTTAAAATGGGTTAAAGGCATAAACGAACCTTAAAGCGCGTTTTTCGAGGAAACCGGGAAAACGCGACTTTAAGCGGGTCAAATAGACTCGTAACAATTTTGGTCAACTAAATAGTCACTACTAAATATTAGTGAAGCTTTAGAACCAATAAAATTAATTAAACGAGAAAATTCCGGAAAACGGGTACCGGTTAGTGAAAACTGTAACAACCGGTAAGTTGTGGGGTGAGAATGCAAATAAACAAAGTTAGTGTGTCCACTTTGCAAATAAAAAGTTAAAAGCTGTGTGTGTGTGGGTGTGGGATCCGATTTTCTCCCCTCCTCACTCACTTAATGTGTCTTATTTACTAAAAGACAAACCTATTAACTAAAGCAAAGAAAAAAAAAGAGTCTCTCTCCTCACTCCCCTCACCTCACTCACGCATCCTCTCTCTCTTCTCTATTTTCTCTTCTTCCTCTGCACCTGCGACAGCCATGGAGAAAGGAAGGAGCTCCTCAACTTCCTCCTTCTCTCCTCTCTTTGAGTGCTCAAACCTTCTCCAAACTCAACAAAAATTAACCATTGGAATCCCCTGCAAAGGAGAACATTTCATCCTTTCAAAAATCCAAAAGCTCCACTTTCGTTTTGTGGGTGTTCCCATTTGAAGATTCAAGTCCACCATTAGAAGCACCTTCACCTCCTCTTCATCTTGAGGTAAAAAGAATTTCGAAAATCCATCATTCTAGCTCTCATTAGCATTTTAAGAATTTTCAGTTTTTGAATGCTTTCTCCTTGTTGCTTCAGCCGATTTTGGCTCTTCCTTGGGCTAGGAATATTGTTCTCTTGCTAGTCAAGAACTCCATCCATCCATTGAAAGGTAATACCCTTGTCTAAACCCTAAAACATTAAATTCTAGGGTTAGAGTAAAATGAATGCTAAATGGTATGTGTATGTATTATGTGCTGTAGCACTTTGTGTGTGGGAACCCTATTGGGACCGAGAACAAAGAGAAGAAAGGAAGAGAAGGAAAAGAAAGAAAAGAAAACTAGCAAAACAAGGTAAAGTCTTACCTTGAGCTATTTGTATTGTGTATTGTAGCAGTTTTTGGAGTAGTAAAATGAGTAGTGAATTGAGTAATGAGTAATGAGAATATTGTAGTATGATGAATAATGAAGTTGTAACAGTTTTGAAGTTTTAAATGAAGTTTAAAAGCTTGGGAAAACCATTGGGTAACATGTGTATAAGTGCAGGAATTTTAATGTGTGTAGTAGTGTTGAATGGTGAGTATAGTGTGTTGTATAAACAGGTTGTGGGAATGTGAATTGTGAGCTGAGATAATGTGTGGAGAAAGTAAGAATTATAGGGGAGACCATGTCAAAATTTGTGTAGAAAGGAGAGGACTTGAGTTGTTTAAGAAGAGGAAGTGTTTGGAGAGTTTAGGAGGAATATTAGTGCCTTGTAACAGATTTGAATATGGGTTTGTAAATGAGATGGAACTAGGTTGTGAGCTAATGTATTTAAGATGCTAAGAGTGGCATTGGATGAGGAGGTATTGGAGTATAAGAGTAGAGGGAAAAATCTGTAGCATAAGATATAAGGGAAGAAACAATGGGAGTGTTGAGTTGAAACTTGGGGAAATTGAGTGTATAAATAAGCATAGGATTGTGTGATGTATTAAGGAATGAATTAGCATGATTTAGAGTGTCTAAATAGTACTAAAACATGTTAGGATGCATGTAGGAAGAATAGGGAAGCAATGGGTGAAATTGGGAAAAGAAAACAAGGCCTGTAGCAAAGTTCTGCTACTGTCCGACCCACAGCTGGATCGGACGCTGGGTCGGACAAGGCCTGAAGAACGAAAATAAACTTTCTGGAACCGTCCGACCCAGAGCCGTGAGTCGGACGTGGGTCGGACGGGCCTTGATAAACGACAATAATTCTTTCTGGAATGGTCCGACCCAGGGCCGTGAGTCGGACATGGGTCGGACAGGCAAAAATTTTTTCATCGAAGTTTCTGACTTCGTCCGACCCAGAGGTTGGGTCGGACATGGCTTGGATGACAAAATCGAAACTTTCTGGAATGGTCCGACCCAGAGGGTATGGGTCGGACGGAATAGTGCTGGGTCGGACGGGAGTAATTTCAGAGGACGAAAACCTACTGGAATGGTCCGACCCAGGGTTGGGTCGGACGGTGGGTCGGACGGCCCAAACACTTACAAAAAAAATGTTTTTATAATATGACTATAGTAATCATATGTATGTATATGTATATGCCTATACACCGGTATGCATATGAGTAGTAATACACCATTAATGAAGTAATAATGGTAAGAAAGTAAGTAAATGTGTAAGGAAGTAAGTTTATGAAGTAGTAAAGGAAAGATGGTTTATAACCAAGTAAGAAAGTAATGGAGTAGTAAGTATGCATTGAAAGTATCAATGAAGGAGTAAGTAGATCAATAATGGATCATTGATCATACTACTTCATGTATGTATAGGAATCCCATAGTTGAGCTCCAAAGGAACCGGTAGTACCCTACGACGGTGAACGGTATGATTTCCTCATGCCCTGTATCCTAACTTGGTTACCCCGATTTGTGTGCTTATGTGATCACCAATAAGATAAATGCACGAATCGGACTTATATTGCACTTACTTGTGTTTGAACTATATTGTTCTTGTTTTATGCTCTTGAACATTAGTTTGTATAATTCATGAAATGAATGAATGGAAATGAAGTGTATGTGTAAGTATGAGTACTTGTGTATGTATGTATGTATGGGAGTAAGTATGGACTTCTACTAATTCCTAACAACCTAACTCCTAACATGAGTAATGAGTAAAATGGAATGAGTAGAAGCCCGATATAGTTTCGGCCACGCGTGAGGATAAGGAACCACAAGAGGTTGGAACCGAATCCTGGCTATAATCTTTTCCTTGGACCAAATCCCTTGAATGGGTAGCATCCTGGATTAGTGGGCCACCCTAAAGCCCGGTGGTGGGATGTAGTAATCCCTGCCCGGAGGTCATACCGACTTAACTGGAAGTAAAGTATGTAAGAAGTATGTATTGTATTTGTATTGGTCTTGACTATTGTAAGTCATTGACCCGGAGTAAAAGTATTGAACACCCGATTAACCCGGGTGTGTAATAAGGCTAACAAGACCTTGTATGTGTTGGAGAATTGTATCTCCGTGATGCGGTGAGTATGGTAAGTATGAATGAATGACTGTATTGTATTCCTTGTATGTATTGTATGTATGTATGCTTGGTAAAATGAATGTATTGTATTGTATTGTATAAAGCATGTATGTATGTATGAATGAAACGAACCGCATGTACTCGACCAATAGTTGGCGTACCCTCGCTAGTACGCGGGGTATGCGGTTATCATATGCAGCGTAAGCTGACCCCCTAGGGGGAATGTTTTTACTCCACAGGTACCCGCGAGGCGTGAAGGTAAAGTAAGGTCAAGATGTGATTCTTTTTGGAGTAGTGGTAGGATGAACGGTGTACTGAGTTGTACACGGCTAAGGCCTTTTGTGTAGCCGGGTACCATGTGGTACACCTTTTTGGATATTGAACCTTGATTGGATAGTAAGGAGAGGATGTATAAACTCTTCATTTTTTTTGGGAAGTAGTCATGAAATGTAATTCATATATTCAGTATACTCGGTAATCAAATGTAAGCTAAGTATTTGGTATTGTAAAGTAAGTAGTATGTATTTTCATTCTAATCATCAGACCGAAACAGTAAGTAATAGTAGCCTTGTTAACCTTGGAGGGTTAACGGCGTTGTATCACCCGCCGGGAGTAGGTAAGTATTCCGCTGCGAGAAGGGTAAGTATGGGATTGATTAGAGGTCAATGGAAGGATTAGCGGTTGGGGTGTTACATTCCCATTCTCATGATCTCGTGCATAACTCATTATTTATATATTTATTGTATATTATCTTTTCATTTATTTATTACCCTCGCATTTACTTATATATATACATGTTCGTTTGATATTGATATCACATGTTAATGATTGCCCAAACGATATAGTAATTCCCAAATTTGTCATCAACCTTTATTGACCAAGCTTTACTTAATTCACCACATAAATTTTATTAATTATCTATAACCTCGAATATTATTTAGTGTTTACAAATTAAATTCCTTTTACTATTTAACCCATAGTTTTAACTTCCATAATCCCTTTAATCAAAATTCTTTTTCTAACTCCTCCAAATATCCACATAGGACCTATAATTATTTAAATTCAAATACTTACCCCTATATTCTCGGTTATTTACAAAACAATCCCATTAATTCATAAACTTAACATTTCACCTCTAATTACACTTTACTATATAGTTTTAAGTCCTTAATTAATTAAATTATAATTCCACCTCCATAATTCCATTAATCACCAAATGGTCACAACAACTTTCGAAAATTATAGTTTGGCCACACTAAGTTTCGGCCTTGCTCCTTATTTTACTATAATTACATTTTAACCCCAAAAACTTTATAATAGTCATATATTAACTTATAAATTATAGTTCTAATATTTAATTTCCTTAAATTTCAAATGACACATGAGTTTCCATTAATTACGCTTCCGCCCCAACTTAAATTTTAGATTTATATATAAACTTTTATAAATTACAATTTCACCCCAAAACTTTTGTAAACTTAATATTTTATGTCATAAATCATTTTAACCCAAAGTTTTCGGTCAACACTTTGACCAAAGCCTAATTTCATACATAATACATTATTGTAGCCATAAATTCATATATTACTCGGCTGTACACAAAATTTTCCAGAATTTACAAAATAGCCCCAAAACTTTATAAATTGTTGTTTTAACTTCTAAACACTTATTTAATTCACACAAAATTCATAATATTAATTCCTACCTTATATTATGTCATTATTATGCCCATGACACATATTATTCTCGGCTATTTCCATATATTCCCATAACTTTCTAAAAATTACATTTTTACCACATAACATATTAAACTAGTCATTTAAACACTAGTAATTTTTTAACTTACCCAAAACTCTTAATATAAGTTTATATACTTATATAGATCATTAAAACCCATATTACTCCATAAGTGTTCGGCAATAATAATATATTACCATATAGTTTCTAAAACTTGATTTATAACTTATAATAATTATACATAAATACATATGAGTCATATAACTCATCCAAAAATTATTGTTGGTCTTAGACTTATTATTAGCTCAAATTAAGACAATTTCCTCCTAGAAATTTTGGCCATTAAAAGCTCTTATCATATATAGTTTTTGTGACATAAAAACATACCTTAAGGTATTAACTTTAGTTTATAAATTATAATTGTTATTGTTGGAAATTACCCTCAATATTCTAGGCCTTATTAATTTAGGGGTGTTTACATAATTTTTTCACAATTTTTAAGAGCTTAAAACATCAAGGATTAGCTTAATAAACCTGCTCTTAATAAGGTAGGTTCTCCCACTTGATTTCTTCACAAGTCCAAGAGCTTTCAAGGAGCTAGGAACTCACCATGTTTTCGGGCATATTCCAAGGAAATAAAGAGTTTGGGAGTTAGATCTTAACAAGGATCTTAAGTAGATTTATAAGTAGTTTTTCAAGGATTTACCTTAGGTATTTTACCTTAGATTTTTGGCACTCCTAGGAGGGATGAAGAACCAACTTTCCTTCATGAAATTGAGGAAGAAAAATATGTTTAGAGAGGTTAGTATTTTCGGACACCATTATAGAGTGTCTTAGGAATGTTCAAGCATGAACATTACCTTAACTTGTTCTTGGTAGCTCTTTGGATTAATGTTGAATCAAGCTACCTTCCTTGGAGATTAATTGATGGCGCACACTTGTAGTAGTATTAGGTTGATGTTTTCTTCAAGAGTTGATGAATAAAGCTAGGAATTTAACACAAATATGGAGATATAAGTTAAAACTCCATTAATGGACTTAGGAGGTTCAAAGGAAGAAGATGAAAGGAGATAGAAGGGAGCTTACCAACCGGCCAAGTGAGGCATGGAATGAACCCCAAGCTTGTCGTTTGATATGTAAGAATGAAAGGAATTGATTTGTTAATTTTCTTAATGATTTGCTTTAGTTAATTAAATTATTAATGATAGCACTAACCCCTCTCCTTGACTTAATGAAATCGGCACTATAATTAGAAATTAGTTAGTTAATGTAATGAGATCTTATCTTGCTTCCTCCTTGTCTCTAGGTAATTGTTTATGTCATAAATTAGAGGTTGATTGCTCCAATAATGACTCCCCTTTAGCTAATGTTTTCGGCAATTATGGAGCTAGGTGGAGCTTTGATTCAATTATGGAGAACACTTGGTAATTTTTTATACTTCACTTTAGACTAATTGACCAATCATTCATCCATAGGTGACCTCCTTTAGATCTTGGTTCTCGGTTAACAAGGCTGAGAATTAGCTAATTAATTCTCCTTGTAGTAGACATAAGATCATGGGGTTATTAGGTAGACATTATTCTTTGATTTTGCTCCAAGAAGTCTCCCATCTAGCTATGGATTTCGGCAATTATGGCTGATAAGGGAGGCATATTCTCTTGCCTTTTCTTTGTTTAATTGCAACATGTATATACTTAAGGTGTAGATATACTTTTATTAGTTAATTCCTACTTTAACTAAAGCTAATCCAATCTTGTTTTCTTGCAGGAATTTTGGTAATGGTAGGCTTATACTATGGGTTTTAATCTTGTATTATTGTTGTATAATGGTGAGAAGGTGACACATAAAGCTTACATGTTAAATAAGGAATTTAAACCATGTCTCATGTGATGTATGTGACCGGTTTTTTTGTGTCAAAAGCTACAGATTTTTTGTCAATTTTGAGCACATGTACACCACGTCAATATAGGGTGATTACTACAGATTTTGTTTGGTTAATTATAAGTGCATTACCGTTAATTACATGTGATTGCTACAGATTTTTTTGGCTTGATTATAGACTAGTGTATTACCGTTAATTGCTACAGGTTTTGTTTGGATAATACAAATGTATTACCGGTAATTTACAAGGTGTATATTAGTAGGTTTAACTTGTCATAATAATATATACTCTTATATAAGGCAGGTACATTAGGTAGTTAATTGTTTTACTAAGTAGAAGTGTGTAAAATAAGTCCTAAAATCTATATACAAAACCAGCAATTTAGGATAGATTTTATAACTTGAAATGTCTTGTATTATTTGTAATGTTATAACATTCTTTATGTATTATGATTTATAATTTGTGTTAAGATTATGTAATATAAATTGTTACCTTGTTTAAAAATGTGTTTATATTTATTTTAGTGTATATAAATGTCTAGGTGTGCGTAAAATATTTTTACGTTTTCGAATCGAACATTGTTATGTTACGAGTTGTATAACGTTCGTGTTGATCTTTCCTTGTTGTCGCTCGCTGTATCGAGCTTGTTATGCAAGGAATTTAATCCTCGTTGTTAAGCGTACATAAACATTTTGTGTGAATATGTTAAGGCGTTAATAAAATTACGCCCGTTAGTGTTGATGGTAAAACGACCATTTTTACGTAAACGTTTGCGTGCATGAATTTGCATGCGCACGCGTAATACTAATTTACGTAAACGTTCGCATGCATGGATTAGCATGCGTACGTGAAGATATTATTCTTAGTTCAATACTATCATTTCTCGTTATTTAGTAGTTTTGTTGAATTAATTAGGTTTGGGGTATTTCAGTATTGATCACCTTTTCTAGTTTATCATTTGACCACTTATCAGCTTTAGAGAAAATTCTATCTTGGATGCAGTTTTCATCAGTTAACTGCATACCAGAGATGTCAAGAATCCCTTCCCACTGATCTTTGACCATGACACACTAAAAAAGGTATGAATATAGTATCAATCTTAGAGCAGAATCAGTAGAGTGGTTACAATGTTTTTCATGACTTTCCAATGAAGCAGTTTAGCTCTGGGGCTACACTGCAGATTATTGATCCTAAAAAGGTCTGAGGAACTGGAGCTCGAAGAAGGCTACTTTGAAGAAACTTCTAACTGATCTGTAGTATAGACTGACTTAACTGTAAGAATACCGTCCTTAGTAAAGTGCCAAGTCCATGTGTCTTTACTCTGATTCGAAAAACTGATCTTCTTGATTTCATCAATATCAATCTCCCACATCTGTTGTCTAAGAAGCTCAATGTCCCACTCATTACTATCCTGGAGCATAAACTGATTAACTGTTTCTTTTCAGATCCTAAATGAGTAGGGGTGAAAGGTTTAAAGGTGAAAGGTCTAGGGATCCAAGGATCCTCCCAAACCAAAGTGTCTTTGCCATCACCTAATTTTTTCCTAACACCTTTTTTAGAAGCTCCAACAAAGAGACAACAGATCTCTAGATAGCACTATCTTGGTTACTTCTTTACTTGCAACAGATCAGTCTCAGGAAAATAGATTCATTTCAAAGTTTTAGAAACAAGTGAGTTGGGGTTAGTCAGAATTAACCAAGCCTGCTTAGTGAGCAAAGCCTTGTTGAAAGATTCTGCAGACCTAAATCCTACCCCATCTAAAGACTTGGACTTGCAAACTTCTTCCCATTTGAAACAATGGATGCTCCTTTTGTCCAAATTCCCCCCCCCCCCACCAGTAGGAGGCCACGATAGAGTTGATCTTGTCTATATGTGTTTAGGGAGTAGAAAAAGAGACATAGGATAAACTGGAATAGATTGAAGAACACTAGAGACAAGGACTACTCTGCCAGCTTGTGACATTGGCTTACCCCAGCTGAAAACTCTTTCGAATAGTCTCCACTATTAAATTGAAAATTTGATACTTGTTTCTACCCATACCAGAAGGAAGACCAAGGTATTTCTGAAAAGAAACACTTTCTTTGACCTCTAGAATGCTACAAATTTGAGACTTGATTTGTAGGTTCAATTTTTTACTAAAAACAATGTCTGATTTCTGTCTGTTGATCCTATGACCTGAGGAAGCTAGGAAGGAGTTCAAATAATCTTTAAGGAAGAGAGCATTTTTTTACTGTAGCCTTCCCACAAACTAGAATATCATCAGCAAAAGCTAGATGATTAATTCTAGGGCCTGAAGAAGAAAGATTGATGCCTTGAAAACTGCTTGACTCTTCAGCTCTAAGCAGGAAGCTGAATAGAGCTTCTTGAGTGTTGAGCAAAATAATGGTTAAAATATCTTGCTAACTATGGGCAGTGAACCCAATAATTGTAGTACAACAAGGTCGTATCCACAGGGACTTTGTAACTATATAGTTAATAATACGGTTAGTCAATGTGCATAGAAATATACAAAAGTGCATAAATGTAAATTAGGGGTTTTTGGGTTTTTGGTTTGATTAAGGAAGATAAAGAAAATAAATAAAACCAAACTAACTAAAATAGGATAGATGTAGCCCGGGATGGATATTTGCACCCGTCCTCCCCTTACTACCGATTGTCAACCCTTGAACTTATAGCTAAACAACGGAACACTTAATTAATTAGCAACATAATCTGGCCTACTAATCCTAACCAATCTATCCGGGACTTCTCAATCAGTTAAGCCCAGGGTCAATCGATAGCACTAAGCTCAAGTTCCCCTAAGGTTGCAATGTAGTCTTATATCAAAATCATTGAATTAGAGTACATTGTTCTAGTCTCCAACGGTTTAGGTTTCTATCTCAAAATCACATTTTGATAGAATCCCATAATAATGCTAAACTAATCGGTAGACCAAACCAACCAATTTAACACATAGATGGCAAATTGAGCAAAACCCTAAACAAATCCCCAAATCATGAGTGACAAGTTTAAGAATCATAAATACCCAATAATCTTCTTCATTAAGCTCAAAGACTAAAATAAAGCATAAACACAAGTTCAAGGTTCAACAATGGAGGTTTTAGGGATTTTGGGGCAAAATCCCCATCCTAAGCTACAAGGGAGGTTAAGCCTCTATTAGAGCATAAATGAGAGAGAAAGGAGAAGAAATAGCCATAGGAGGTTGAAGAAGAGCTTCAATGGTGAGGGGGTTCTTCCTCTTCTTTCCCTTCTTCTTCTTCTTCCTCTTCTTCTTCCTTTTTTTCTCTCTTTTTCTCTCTTTTCTTTGTTCTTGGTCGTGGCTCTATATCCCTCTCTCTCTTCTTTTTCTGCTTTTAAAAACACAGATTTGGGCAAAATCTGCGACCGACCGTGGGTCGGTCGAGTCCAGAAGCAATTTTGGGAGCTGAAAATCGCATTTTTAAGTCTGACCGACTGACCCGGGTGGGTCGGTCGGTGGGTCGGTCCAGTCCAGAAGAAATTTCGGCCCCCGGAACGAGCGTTTCTGGCCTCCGGAACTTCCGACCGACCCAGGGTCGGTCCAGTGGGCAGGCTAATCTTCAACATGATGTATCTTCTTCGTTTTAGCTCTGATTTTGGATCCGTTTGCACCCACGCGTTCATCTCTTCGTCTACTTTATTTCTAGCTATGTTATTCCTTCCGTGTTAGCAATAATTGTGTAAAACACCAATAAAACATAAAAGTAAAGGAAAACTAGCTAGAGTGCATGGAGATATGAGCATGAAAAGTGTTGATAAAACATATGAAATACACCTCTAACACATGCTCATTTAGACACTCATCATTGAGCTAAAATAAACAGATAAGGGGATAAGGGATCCCCTTGTCTGATTCCCCTCGATGGTGAAAAAAAATTCTCCAGGAGCACCATTTATAAGGACTGAGCACTTGGTAGTAGATATGCAATTAAGGACTGGTCTTAAACAAAACTCAGGAAATCCCATCGAGATAAGGACATCCTTAATAAATTGCCACTCAATTCTGTCATAAGCTTTACTCAAATCCAGCTTGAGATCAAAATTTCCTTTTTTAATAGCTTTACTCTTAGCTAGATTATGCAATATCTCCCTTGATAAGATAATGTTGTCTGAGATAAGCCTGCCTCTAAAAAACCTGACTGATTAGGGAAGATAATATTTGGGAGTAGATTTCTAATTCTATTGGCTAGCACTTTAGACACAATTTTATAAACAAAATTGCATAAAGAAATTGGTCTAAAGTCTGTAATATTAACTGCTCCTTTAACTTTAGGAATAAGCGTAATAAAAAACTGATTCATCAAATCAGAGATTACATTACCTTGCAAGATGGAAAGTACAGTTGAAATAACCTGATCTCCCACCACACTCCAAAGGGATTTAAAGAAGTTGCCATTAAATCCATGTGGGCCTGGTGCCTTGTCGCCACTGAGCTCTTTCATAGCAGAGATAATCTCTTGAACAACATGAGGAGAATTAAGGGCAAGAACGTGATCAACACTGAGCCTTCCTCGAGGAAGTTACTGTCTGTCACTGTATTAGAAGACTGAAACAGATTATGAAAATACTACCTTGCAATCTGTTCTATACTGTTCCAATCATACCTCATAGCATTATTCTAATCCAGAAGCCCAAATATAGAGTTTTTTCTTCTTTTAGCAGTAGCTAGAGAATGAAAAAACTCTAGTATTTCTATCTCCTTCTTTAACCCATTAGAATCTAGCTCTCTATTTCCACCAAGCTTCCACTTTAAAAGAAAGAAGCTCTATCTCAACCAGAACTCTTTTCCTGTTAGCAGTAGCCCATGAGGAGTCTAAAGCATGGTTCAGATCATACAACTCTTCTTTCTTTCTTTTTATAATTTGCTTCCTTATCTTGCTCAGGGACCAGCCTTTCCATCTCTCCAAAGCCTTAGCACAATCAATAATCTTAAACTCCAGGTTACGAGCATTAGACCCCCAGACATTAGAAACAATACTAAAACATTTTTTTCTTTTAGCCAAGCAGACTCGAATTTGAAAATGTGTTTCTTTCTCTTCTGATATCCAAAGAAGTGAATAAGAAGAGGCCTGTTGTCTGATCTTTCCCACTGGAGATGCTCAACTGAAAGTCTAAGAAACTTAGAAACAACCTTGTCACAAAGAAGCACTCTGTCCAAATGACACCTGTCCATCAGATTGACGGTTTGAAAAGGTGCCAACTTCTCCAAAAAACCTGCATCAGTAAGGTTACATTCATCTACTTCCTTGAAATTTTTCATGAGACTGTCACTTCTAAACCTTCTACATGTTTTTTCAGAATTCCACATGATCTGGCTGAAGTCTCCAGCCACCACCCAAGGGATAACAACTTGTTTTCTGAGAACTTTAAGAAGATTCCACGAAAGGTATTTCCTCTGCCACTCTGGCCAGCCATAAAACCCTATAAAGTGAAGCTCCATCCCACCTGGTAACACTACCTTAGATGCAATATGATGAGTAGAGCTATTAACAATGGTGATATTGAAATCCTCCTTCCAAAGAAAAGTTAACCCTCCACTTCTACGACACTGGGGCAACCAAAAATGTGGTAGCCTTTAAAACTTTTACTGATATAATTCATTTCTTCAGCAGACCTGTGAGTTTCCATAAGAAAAGCTAAGTCTGGTGCCTTAGATCTTATTAGATCTCACACCCAAATAAATACCAGAGGGAGGCCTAACCCTCAGCAGTGGAAACTAAGGCAAGTCATTTCTCCTGGCAGCCTTGTACCTTTGCAAGGTCTGCCTGAGACCGTGTCTAAGCTTCCTCTTCAGAGTCCTTGGTCAAAACTTCTGAAGGTGATGAAATAACCACTACAGACTTAAGATTCCCACTTTTCCTCTTTTTGATTTTTAAAGTAATATTTTTATCCTTTTTCCAGCCTTAAAAAACCCTTTCCATCCCTCTGGAGAAACTTGTTAACAGAAAGCCTATCATCTTTACTGATCTGACTGTTTTGGACTTTTTTCCCTTTAGATTCAGCCTCTCTCATAATACCAGCTATCGACATTTCAATATCATCTTGAGAGACGGGATTAGCTTTTACTTTTTTGGGCTGTTGGGCAGTAAAAGTTTCCAAAGCTGAAGCCCAGTCAAAAGCTTGATAGAAATCCCTCTTATTTTGTGGCTCAAAAGGTTTTCCCATATGTTCAGAACCCGGAGGAATCTCTGGACTTCTGAGATTCTCAACCTGTTTAAGTTCCCCAACTATTATTGCATTAAGGTACCCTTTGGAGAAAGTATTCAGATACCGTTTTTTCTCAGAAGCAGAAAAAACTCAGATTCCAACTACTCTAGCCCTTGAGAACCACTTGGAGCTATAAGATAGCCACTCACTGTAAGAGGTTTATCAGAAACTCCACTATCTTCATCTCTTGCTCCATCTATCTCTGCTACTTTGGGAAAATCAGGGACTTTGGCAGTTTGGTATAGTTGTTTGTCCTTAGAAGGAAAGACTTTACCTTCACCCTTGCCCGCATCAGATTGTAACTCTAAGATCTTGACTCCTTCTGATTCTGAATTTTTAAGAAGGCTAACATTCTGATTCATCCATAAGTCTTCTAAAAAAGCTGCAATAGAACCTGCAAATCCAGATCTCAACCATGGACCATATCTTTCAATGTCATCGATATTGGCTTTTTTCATCCCACATTCCACTAACATGTGGTCAACTCTACCACATTTGAAACAGAAATGAGGCAGATTCTCATAGGAAATCCTGCAACATCTGTCTCTAACTCCATCATTAATAACCAAGACTCTACAAAGAGGCTCTATAATGTCAATCTTCACCCTAACTCTTAACACTTTAGTCGATAGAGGATTAAACTTGTCTGCACAGCTAACAAAAACCCCATCTTATTCCCTAAGATCACCGCTGGCCCATTAGAGATGTATTCTCAAATCACTTCCAGCAGCGAACTAGAAGGTGAATATGTTATATCCTATCTCATTGACTTTAAAGTAAGCCTTGGGTTTCCAGATATGAACTAGAAAGTGTTGAAGAGCTTTGGCAGAGATCCTACTAGGATGTCATACCTTACCGAACAGGGCATTGGAGATATCCAAGTTGATAGGATCTTGTCTGAGCATTTCTCCCTCTACTTTTTTAGCTCAGTTGAATGTATCTTCAGATTCATCCACTTAGACAACATACCATCCATGCTCTTACCGAAAGAAAGATAATGAAAGAGAACTGGAGAGACCAAGAAGATGACTTGTCTGTCTATCTTGATCTTACCGCGGCCCACACCTTTTAACCAAAACAAAATTCTCTTCTCCGTAGCAAAACCACCCCAGATTACCTAGTGAACAATAACCAAGCTTAGATTACCCTTAGTATAAAACTGAAACTCAATCCATCAAAAATCTTCTCGAGCAGAGGTATACTCAGGAGACCTCTTCGAGAGTAGATGGCCATAAAGATAGTTGATGTATTTCTTGTGCGATTGAGACACGCTTCTAGGAATTAGACGTGGCTTCTCCCACACCCTTAGATTAGCTTTGCTAATAGTGATTACCCTACTCTCCCTACACAGATTGCATGGAGTTAATAAAGTAGCTCGGACGTCCCTTCTCCTATTATTCTCCTCACTTACTATACTCATAACTCTTAACAGTAAAAAGAGTACGGAAGAGTGAGACGTCCCTTGTTTTGGTTCTCCGCTGCTATGTCAATTTTGGATGAATGCTTGCTTATGGTGAAGGTGGGCGATATTTCTTATGGATCTCCTCTTAGATCCCGCGGCTTGCTTTGTCAACTTGCTCTCCACTTATGTACTAGGATAGTTGGTATGGATGCTTTAATAAGTTTTGTTCGGTGTGTTATCCTATAGAAGTGAACATGATGACAAGCTAGGCGGAACTCTCTATTTCTATAGTCAGTATGAATTGTACCACATTTGTAGGTATTCTTCAGGCATCGAAAGATGGGTTTACCACTTCTGCTTATGCCCACTGACTACATTTGGAGTTTGTTAGATTTTCGACTATGTATTGTGGTATAGCCTTATATGGTAATAGTAGATGTTGGTTGTTTCAAAAAATAATTGCACAAACCCAAGGTACTCAGTCAAATTGGTTGGGACTCGGTTGACGAGGCTTTTCCATTTCCCTAACATAGATACGAGAATTTAAGAAAATCTGCATTCATTTCTTATCCACTATAATGCTTTCAATTTCATATGCACTAACCAAACCACCCCTAAAAAGCACATTACATCGAAAAAAATTAGTAGAATGGATGGTTGTTTTCTATATTTTCAGTTATTTTCCTTTCATCTTTGTTTTTGTAATTAGTATATGTTGTATAACCTTGCTACAATTATATTTCAAGGAAAATATTTTTCTATGTGAAAAGACTTACATAAAGACGTTTCTTTTTATTTTAGATAAAAAAGAGTTAGATTATTTAAAACTAATGAGCATAGATTTTAGTTTATTAGAAAGAATATAAACATGAAATACTATATGATATCTTTCCTAAAAAATTTAATGTATTGTATCACTTTTTTTACTTAAGCCCGACAATAATTAGTTGATAATAGTCCATATTCTAAAATTGTTCAGTGAAACGAATACTGAATAGAAGAACTGGATTGTTTGATGATAAATTACTTGTAAATATACAAATTAACTTTAATTTATATATCAAAAGGAGTAAAAATGAATATTTTTTAGAAAACTATAATTGTTATAAAAAAAATCTAGAAATGTTAAACAATAAAATGTATAATTATATTACTTTAGTAAATAAATTATCTATCTAAAGATTAACTAAAATTTTCTCAACATAATAAACTGAAGTAATAAAATAAGATGATTGTACGATTTAATAAATTTGAGAAGACATAATTGACTATTACAATTTTCTATTGATATTAAGTTACGGAACCATGACCATGTCACTTATGCCAGGGTGTAATATGACGACAAAACACTTGGCATGCTGTGGTTGGAGGAATAAATGAGAAAAAATAAATGAAGGAAAAAAAAAAGTAGTCACCTGTGTCTGTATACTGGAGCTTTTTTGGGACTATATAGTTTTATTAGTAGGAGTGAGAAATATTTTTTTCAAAATGTTATAACTTACAAAATAAAAGTGCAAAAATAAAAAAAAATTATATCATTGTTCATCATTTTTCGTGCTCTTCAAAACAAGATGCATCATGGATGTTTTGGTAAACTTAAAATTTTATGTTTTTAGAAGTAGTATATATTATGTATTTTTAAAGTGAATCTTATTCATTAACAAAATGAATCTTTTTTAATAATAAAATGAACCTTATTCATTAACAAAATGAATCTTACCCAGACACTCTAAAAATCACCCTAGGAAAGTTAAAAAAGTCAAAGACATTTTTATGGTTTGTAGTGCAGGGTTTAGGGTCTAACGACTCTAAACCCTAAGCCACAAACTGTTGGGACATCAGAGTGTTGCAAAGATAGCCAATCACCTCGATAGAGTCAATCATGCTGAATCAAACACAAAGAGCGAGCCACTACAATAGAGTCCATACAACTAAGGAGACTTCACAGACTCTCCCGTGCCGTTGGGAAAACTAAAGAGCGAACTCGGGAATGCTTCAACACCACAACGGTCATATGGCCTCCCCATCATACCCGAAGTTCGCGGCCCAAGTCAAGAGACAACTTAAGGACGTGCCCACTAAGTTAGTTCCAAAAATTATGGAACTAACTCCCTCGACCTGCCGCTTGTAGTGCTAGTATAAATAGGTTTTGTAATAGTTAGTTTAAACTTGCACTTTCATTGAGAAATATTTCAGAGCTTAGAGAGAGAGAAAGAAATTGCTTTGTAAGCCAGAGAGAGAAAAACACGTACCAAATTAGTTAGTGCATCTAGATAGACTCTGCCTAAGAAGATCCTAGTTTTGCTACACTTACCATTGTTCCGATCAGATAGTGTATTGGGTGAGTGAGTGAAAAACTGCTAAGTAGATCTCCTCTACTTAGTGGACATTTGTAAGTTGTTTTATTTTGACCATAGAATAAAATAAATTATTTGTGTATCTTGCTGAGCTCCACAGAGTCTGTCTATCTATCAAGCTTTATTCCGTTTAGGTTTATTCAAGTCTTTTGCACACTAAGTTTAGCCAGTTCGATTGAGTATCTTTTTGTCCTAGAGTGTCTCTTCTCTTTTAGAGATCGATTGAGTTAAACCAACCCTTAGACTTACACCTTAGGTTGGTTTGAGTTAGCCACCCGATCCTACATGTGGTATCAGAGCCTTGCTTAGGCTGACAGTCAATCAACGAAGCAATGTCAGATCTTTTCGCCAATCAAAACAACAAAATGCACTTCGAGCACCCCAGACTCACCTCCACTAACTACGATCACTGGAAAAACGAAATCGAGCAACACATTGAGTCAGTAAACTCTGAGCTTTGGAAGATAGTCACTGGAGAAGACCTCGCAATCAATCCAGATCGATCCACATGGACTGCTGAAGATCGCAAGAGGTACGAGCTAAATCGACAAGCATCCCACGCAATCTACACTTGCTTGTCCATTCCAGAACAAAGAAGAGTCAACCACTGTAAGTCTGCAAACGAGATATGGACTCTCCTTCAGGCTACCCACGAAGGAGTCACTGAACTCAAGAAATACAAAGCTCAAGAACTTCAAATGGACTATGAAAATTTTCTGCAAAAACCCGGTGAGTCTCTGGAAGAAGTGCTTGATCGTTTTTACTTACTAACTACTACTATGCAGGAAGTTAACATCTTACCGGATAGAGAGAGTGTCTTGCACAAGCTGCTGGACAGTCTCAGAGAAGAATGGGCAGAGACGGTAATCTCCACCAAAGCATGCAAGGATTTGTCCAAATGGAGCTGTCAAGATCTAGGTTCCTATCTACAATCCATAGATAAATACAAGAAGAATGTTCGAAAGAAGTGTGGTAATACTTCTTCTTTTTCTTCTAGCAAGATTACTACTTTGAATGACCAAGCCTTGCAGGTTAATTCGACTCGGTATACTCAAGAAGGAGCCTATGTCGCTGATACTCAAATCACACAAGCTAATGCTGAGCTGGTGGATATTATTGTTGAAGAAAGTGAGGCTAGGACTATGAAGACTTTGTCTTCATAGTTAAGAATTTCTGAAAATTCATGCGCAACCAGCCTAACCGACAGTGTCGATCGTTCTCGAACACCTCCAAACAAGTCTTCAACTTTGTCACATATTTCAACTGCAATAAACCCGGTCACTTCAAGAAGGACTGCCCCTTACTCAAGAACTAGTATGGAAAATCCCAAGGGAGGTCGCTGATGGCAGCTGTTGGATGGGGGTGATTCAGACTCCGACGATTAAGACACAGAGTCTAGCGGCCTGGTATGTCTATGGCACATGATACGACAGAATCCATGATCCCCGACAATGAGGTAACGCATTCTCATCTTGAAACAGACCTTTACCGAATTACTCCTATGGGATTTATGACCTTAATTACTAAAATTGTCTCTGAGACTAACTCCCTTAAAGCAAGTCTCACCAGCAAAATATCCGAGTTATCTGAGGAACTCGAAATCTCAAAGGGTCTTATGTATGCCTTAAGAGATGAAGCTGAGGAACACAAGACCATCTCTTGCTCTCTTAGACTAGATCTACAAGAATCACGACGTCATGTTGATTCCCTTCAAAAGGAACTCAATGATACCATAGAGCTTAATCAATCCAGCGAGAGCGACCAGAAAGAGTCTCTCACTTGATCGACTCTCTCAAACAGGATCTCACCATTTTCACTGATAAATGCTGCTCTCTTCAAAATGATCTAAATGCCTCTGAATCCAAAAACATGTCCTTAAACACTACTATCAAAAACCTCACTCAAAAACTGAAAGAAAAAGAGCACGCTCTCTCTCTCTCTCTCAAGCCAGTCAAATTTATCAAACAAGTCACCTCCTCCGAACTACCTGAGTGGGCCAACTCCAAAATCAAGGAAGTCAGTCAAGATCGTGATGATCTTCGTTTAAAAGTATAACAACTCTCTCAAGAGATTGCTAATCTTCAATCTTGAGTTGGATCCACTCCATCTAAGCCCAAGTGGCAAAAAGGGAAGTTCAATATGCCAAAAAATATGTCCATACCCGACAACAAAGCCAAACGATATCAAGAAAAGGAGAAGTTTGACTCCTGGTGGAAAGGACAACAGAAATATGTCAATCTTCCTCCAACCAAGACCTGTGGCTATTGCGGGAGTCTTGGACATAGGGACAGTGCTTGTGATAAATTGAATAAAGATCTTTCATTTAATGTCAAACGAGTTAGATTGATTCTTGAAGCTAGAGAAGAATTAAAAAGATCTGGCTCGAAAAGGGAACCCAAGTACATCTGGGTTCCCAAGTCTAACAAATGATCCTTTGTTTTGTAGGTGAAGGAGAATAAAGACAGCTGGTACTTGGATAGTGGATGCTCTCGTCACATGACTAGAGACCCAAATCAATTCAATTCGCTTTCATCCTACCAAGGAGGTAAGGTTACTTTCGGAAACAACAACCAGGGTGACATCATGGGAGTTGGCTCTATAGGTAACCCCTCTAGATTTAAAATTGATGGAGTCCATCTGGTCACTGGACTTCAACATAGTTTATTAAGTATTTCTCAATTTTGTGATAGATTCAATTTGGTACTTTTTTCCTCTTCGGATTGTAAGGTTTATGATGAGCGTACAGGTTCCCTAAAAGCTGTGGGTCGCAGAGAAGGAAATCTCTACAAAATGTGCTTAAACTCCATTAATCCAGATGATCAAGTCTATCTAAATGTGCATTCTAAAAGTTCATTGCTGTGGCACTCCAGACTTGGTCACGCAAATCACAGGCTGTTGAACAAACTCAAAAGCAAGGACTTGGTGATCGGTTTACCCGACACAAACTTTGACACAGACTCTGTCTGTGAAGCATGCATAAAAGGTAAACACACCCAGTCTTCCTTCAAAAGTAAGTCAACTCTCTCTACTAGCTCTCCGATGGAATTACTCCACATGGATCTTGTTGGCCCCATGCGTACACAAAGCAGAAGTGGTAAGTGGTATCTTCTAGTCATAGTCGATGACTATTCTAGGTGGACTTGGGTTATTTTTCTATTTACTAAGGATGGAACTTTTACGGAGTTCGTCAAACTCCATAAAATGCTTATCAACAAATTTTTGTTTACATTGAAATCCCTGAGAACAGACCAGGGTACTGAATTTTGCAACAAGTCGTTTGATGAGTTTTGCAGGGACAACCGAGTTGATCACCAAATCTCATCGGCACGCACTCCGGAATAGAACGGAGTGGTTGAACAAAAGAATAGAACCTTGGTTGAAATGGCACGCACCATGCTCATTGACAGTCAACTAACTCCATCATACTGGGCAGAAGCTGTTAACACAGCATGCTATATGTTAAATCGTGCGTTGATCCATCCATTCCTTCACAAGACACCTTACGAACTACTCCGTCAACGTAAACCAAATCTCATTCATCTCAGGTGTTTCGGATGTAAGTGCTTTATCCACAATAATGGTAAGGACAACTTGGGTAAGTTCTCTCCTAAAAGTGATGAAGGTATATTTCTTGGCTACTCTTCTAAAAGCAAAGCTTATCGTGTTATTAATCTGAGAACTCAATGTTTAGAAGAAAGTCCCCATGTCAAGTTCGATGAGTCCCGCAATGTTGGCTCATCTTCTGATCAACTTGACTTTGCTCCAGACGATTTCCTCAGTGATCCACACTTCATCACTGTTCCCATAGGAAGACTCCAAGATCCCCAATCCATCACACCTCATGACTCCCCGGAAAAGAAAAGCAATACATCAGACTCTACCGACTCGGACAATAACTCTGAGACACCCTTGCCTCAAAACTTGAACTTTGATTCCTCCGACAAAGATACACCCCCTCTGCCTCACATCACCAGTTCCAACAAAAATCTGCTCATCCTCCTGAAAACATTATATCCAACCCAAATTCTGGTGTTCAAACACGCTTCCAAGCTATACAAAACCTTTGTGCCTTTGGTGCTTTTCTCTCCAGCACTGAACCAAGAAATGTCAAAGAAGCACTCCTTGATAGTGACTGGGTCACTGCAATGCAGGAGGAACTAAATTCCCTACATGCTGTGGGA
The DNA here is from genome assembly GCA_023374045.1 of Limonium bicolor. Lineage (NCBI taxonomy): Eukaryota > Viridiplantae > Streptophyta > Magnoliopsida > Caryophyllales > Plumbaginaceae > Limonium > Limonium bicolor. The sequence continues at coordinate 325,284,761 of CM041776.1, read as the reverse complement.
GTTAGTTCCTCAACCCACATATCAACAAACCATTGGTACTCGTTTGGGTCTTTCGTAATAAACTTTGATTGCAGGGCAAGTTTTCAGGAATTAAAGCTAGATTGGTCGTTCAGGGCTACAATCACGAAGAAGGGATTGACTATGATGAAACCTTCGCACCTGTAGCTCGTCTTGAAGCAATTCGCATGTTAATTGTGTTTGCTACATTCAAAGGTTTCACATTATATTAAATGGATGTCAAGACGGCCTTCCTCCATGGCTATATTGACAGAGAAGTCTATGTCGAGCAACCCCCAGGGTTCACAGACTCCGTCCATCCCGACTACGTCTACAAACTGTGTAAGGCCCTTTACGGACTGAAACAGGCTCCGCGCGCTTGGTATGAAAGATTGTCTACATATCTCTTGCAAAATGGTTTCTCTCGAGGTAATGTAGATAAAACATTATTCATTCTTCACTCATCACATGACTTACTTCTAGTACAGATTTATGTTGATGATATCATTTATGGTTCTACAAGTAACACCCTTGGTGACCATTTCGCTAACCTTATGAAGCAAGAATTTTCCATGAATGAGTTAGGTGAGCTAAAGTTCTTCTTAGGACTACAAGTTCAACAGGAAAAGGAAGGGATTAAAATCCATCAACAAAAGTACATCAAGGAACTCCTTGACAAGTACAATCTCAAAAACGTCAAGAGCATGTCCACACCAAGTTGCACATCTGCCAAACTTCATCTTGATGATGACGGATCGGTGTCAATGCCACAGAGTATAGAGGAATATAGGGTCCCTCTTGTACCTGACTGCCAGTCGCCCCGATATTCTTCACGCAGTCTGTCTTTGTGCCCGCTTCCAAGCAGCACCAAAGTAGTCTCACCTCAAAGCAGTCAAACGTATCTTCCGATATCTTAAAGGTACAATTACACTCTATCTATGGTATCCTCGATCTCCTACTTTCACTTTATCTGGATACAGTGACTCTGATTGGGCTGGTTCCCTCCAAGATCGAAAAGTACTTCAGGTAATGCACAGTTCTTGGGTCTTTGCCTTGTTTCATGGTCCTCCAAAAAACAAAACTCTGTCACACTCTCTACAGCGGAGGCAAAGTATGTCTCTGCTGCAGTCTGTTGCTCCCAACTCCTTTGGATGAAACAACAACTTCAAGATTATCATGTAACCCAAGAACAGATCCCAATCTTTTGTGGAAACAAAAGCACAATCAATGTAACACCCCTACTAACTCGGCTTCTAATAATCCTATAAAAGTCGCACATAATAAATATATTGCAGCGGTAAATAACAGACTGTCGCTCCTATGGTGTCACAGTTATCACTCGCCCATACGGGTGATAACGAGTTACCCGATAATCAACATGCGAAACGTATTCCCGCAGTGACCACAAGAGATAGATAGTAGAACTTAAAACAATTTAAAACAAACCAACAGTAACCAATTATTACAGACCGTACTCGTGAGCATCTAAACAATCCACCTCGGTTTACACAACCCGAGTCCAAACGTCATCAGTATCAAACCGTACCAAGTCTTAATCAACAGAAATATTTCAACCGTCGCACCTCGCGTCGACCACCAGCTACTCTCCTGAAATAAAAATGGTTTGTGGTATGGAATCAGCCCCTGCTGAGTATGTCATCACATGCCCCGTCATGCCCCCAAAGACCCCCTCAATTATTTGGTCGAGAGCATGAGGTTCGTTACAGGCAATACCGTCTTAATATTTAAAACTGTAAATCAAATAACATTAATATCCATACAATCAAACCATCAACACACAATAAAATAACCACGAGTATAACCAATGAACAACAAGCGAAACAACGAGAATACAAAAAGTATTAAGTCTCGTCCATGGTATAGAAACCAATATCGTTCGCCACTGTACAAGTCTCAATTGTTTTAATTGTTCAGTTATACCTAGTGACAATGTCTCGTTAAAACGACATGTCTCTAGTTACCCTTATTATGGCGGGTCACCCACGGCAGTAGCCACTCCTCCAACGGTAGAGTCTCGACCAACGAGCCACTCTAGCTCACGGGAAATTTTCTTGATACTTGCGGACCCGTACGCGGACATCCTGGTATCATTTTTGTGATCACATCGCGCACCAAGAGCCACATCCTCTTGGCTTTACTAACTTTCCATTAATTAATATACCATCGCATCGCATTACCATTTCTTTTCTAACACAGCAGACTAAGGTCATTAGTCCAATCCGGAGTCTGTAAACTCGGGATCCAGTGTTAGATACGAGAGCGGCGTATAGAAAGGCCAATGCTCCGTATAAAAGTCTTGGATAATATGTATAAGTTATTATACTAGTGCTACAAAGTTTCACTTACATTCCTTATATTTCATATAAGATAGCACCACAGCCGCTAGTTCGTTTTATATATATAGGTTCATATATACGAACCAATACTGTTAACTCAACAACAGTAAATAATAAGCAGCTATAAATATACAATTCATGCATATTAATTAACACATTCAGACAAAATCTTATCACAGATCACACAGAAGTCTGAACTGAGGAAGCCCTCAGAGACAATCAGAGACACATAACAACATACCGTTCACCCTGATGTATTACGGTGGAGTATGAATCAGCGAGATCCTATGCTCCGCGTGTCATCTCTAACAGTCTAAACAATACATAATGCTACTGATTAGCATACTGTATAACAACACAATCCTACGGTACCCCGAACCGTCTCTATTAATGAAATACCCCGTAATTAAAAATAGTGATTAATTAGGCTAATAAGTAATTTAGAAGCTTAATTCAGTGAAAATAATCATGAGGGAACAAATCCCGAAGAAAACGGATCCTTAAAATGGATTAAAATCACTAACGAACCTTAAAGCGCGTTTTTCGATGTAACCGGGGAAAACGTGTCTTTAAGCGGGTCAAATAGGCTCGTAACCAAATTTTGGTCACTAAATAATCATAATAAATATAGTGAAGCTTTAGAACCAATAAAATCAAGAAAAAACGAGGAATTAGTAAAAACTGTCAAAAAACGTGAAGTTGTGGGGTAGAAACATAAATAAACAAACTGATGTGTCCACTTTTAAAATAAAAGTAAAAATTGGTGTGTGTGTGTTGTGGTGCCAGCCCCCCCCCCCCCCCCCTTATGCCCCACCCTCTCACACAATCACTAACTCCCTTCTTATTTACAAACAAACAAAAACAATAAAGTAAACCCCAACCTTAACTTTATACCCCAACACTCTCACATTCTCTCTCTCCTACCCCACACCATTCCTCCTCTCTCGTACCAGCACTTCTCCACCCTCCTCTCTGAATTCTTCCTTCTCCAAACCGACCCCAATGGGAAAGAAATAAGAAAACACTCACAAAACTCCTCTTCTTTCCTCTTGAAACTCCCTCAAACCTCTTCCAAAAATTACAAAAACTACACCATTGGATCCTCTCACCAAGAGCTACATCCTATCTTTTCAAAAATCGAAAACAAACAACTTTCATCTCCAGGGTATGGCGCATTGGAGCCCAAGACACCACTAGAACACCTCATTCTCCTTGTTTTTTAAGGTAAAAATATTCTCAAAACTCCATCTTTTCTAACCTGTGGGCAAAACGAATTGGCAAACTAAACCTTTGCTTGCTCCTCTTGTGCCCAGCCGATTTTGGCATTTTTGAAAGAGTGGAAAGATCATTCTTGAGCTTGCTCCAAGTATTTCATAAACTCTTGGAAGGTAATATATCTCTAAACCTAGAAATTTACATTAAAGCTTGGAAAATGTTTAGGTGTTTTAGTATGAAATGGTGTGTATGTATGGGTTATAATGTTAGACTTGTTGAAGTACCATAACCGGTAGAGAGAGAGAAGGGAAGAAGGAGGAAGCAAGAGAGAAGGAGAAAGAGGAATCTAGAAGAAGGGGAAAACAAGGTAATTAAGCTCATCTTGGTATTAGATTTGTAAGGTTATGTAACAGATTTGTAGAAATGAAAATGGGTATTGTAAAATGTAGTATAGTAGTAGGGTAAGTGTAGGAGGAAGGAAATAAGCTTTTAAAACCTTTAAAGACATTTTAAAAAACTGTCACAAACCAGATTGGGGAATTGAATGAGATGCAGGAATTTTTAGTAGTGTTTAGGTGTTGGAAATTGTGTATGAAAGCTGTATATTGATGTCTATTGAAACAGGTGAAATAAGTGTTGAATTGAACTAGAATAAGTGGTGGGAATGGTAAAAATATGGGGGACTATGGCAAAATTTACCTAGGATTAGAACACTTAGTGAATTAAAAACTAGGTGGAAAAACATATTGAACAGATTTGATTTGATAGTTAGAGGGTGGATTAGGAGAGATAGTTAATATAGTTGTAATGTATTAGAGGTGTTAAAAATGACATTAGAAGAGGGAGCATTGTTGGGAGAGAGTAGAACAAAATCTGTAGCATAATATGGTAAGGGGAGAAAAACTGTTGTAAGTGTTGAGAAACTATGTGGAAGGGAGTGAAACTTAGAGAATTGTGCATATAAGTTAGTATAGAATTGTGTAATGAATTAGGGAATGAATTAGCATGATTTAGGATGTTTAAATTGTACTAAAACATGTTAGGATGTATGTAGGAAGATTGGGGAAACAATGGGTGAAATTGGGAAAGAAAAATAAAATCTGTAGCAATGTTCTGACTTCGTCCGACCCAGACGGTGGGTCGGACAGTGGGTCGGACGGGACATAGGCAACGACAATAAATCTTTCTGTAATGGTCCGACCCAGGACCGTGGATCGGACGTGGGTCGGACAGGCAAAAAAAATAAGGGTCAAAGTTTCTGACTTCGTCCGACCCAGAGTCTGGGTCGGACAGTGGGTCGGACGGAGCAGGGACGCGGGACCGAAACCTTCTGGAACGGTCCGACCCAGAGGGTATGGGTTGGACGGAATAGTGCTGGGTTGGACAGGGTGAATTTCAGAGGACGGACTCTACTGGAACGGTCCGACCCAGGGCTTGGGTCGGACGCTGGGTCGGACGACCCATTACTTACAAAAAAAAACTGTAAGCTTATAACTAGTATGTATATATATGTATGTAAACTATGGACAAGTAATGAAAAGCAAGTAAAGGAAATACAAGTGTAAGGAATGTAAAGACTTAGTAAGTATGGATTAGTAACATAGGAGTAATCGAGTTAAGTTAGTGATAGTTATATTAATAATTCAATTGTATATGTACATAATAGGATTTGACTTGTGACACCGGAAGGACGTTTGGAAACACATACAACGGTGAACGGTATGGATTCCTCATGCCCCGTATGCTATCTTGGTTACTCTGATTTGTGTGTTATGTGCTAATTGATCACCATATAAGATAATGCACGAATCGAGTTAATATGCATACTTGTGAATATGTAGTGTTGTATGTTGTGAATATTTTCTTAAATCTTAGTTTGTATAATTCATGAAATGTATGGATGATAATGAATGTGTGTAATAATGTATTGCATTGTGACCGATTATTTGTGTGAATGGACTTCTAACTTATTCCTAACAAGCTAACCATCCTAACTTAAATTGGTAATTAAATTGGAATGAGTAGAAGTCCGATATAGTTTCGGCCACGCGTGAGGATGAGGAGACACAAGAGGTTGGATCCGATTCCTGACTCTTAAACTGGTCCGCGGCCCAAATCCCTTAAGTGGGTAGCATCCCGGATTGGTGAGTCAAGTAAATCCCGGAGGTGGGACGGAGTAGTCCCCAGGGCCGGAGGTCCCGACGACTTAACTTGAGTATAAGTAAGTAAGTAAGAATGAGTAAGTAAAGTAAATGAAAGTAAGTAAGTGTAAGTAAGAGTAAGTAATGAGTAAAAGAGTAAAAGCATTCCGATTAACCCGGATGCGTAATTTGGCTAACAATGTGAAGGTAAGTAATGTATGCACTATTGTATTGATGCCTTGAATGTATGATGTATGTAAATGCATGTATGTTGTATGAAAGCATGTATGTATGAAATTAATGAATCGCATGTTTAGTGGACGTCAAATAGTCGGCGTGCCCTAGCTAGCACGCGGTATATGCGGAGTTTATACGCAGCGTTTGCTGAGCCCCTTGGGGCACCATTTTTACTACACGCAGGTACTCGAGAAGGATGAAGGCCATGAAGAGATGTAGCTAGTCTTTGATTTCTTTTTGTCTGTAAACAATGAATTTGAATGGTGTACTAAGTAGTACACGGCTGTGAGTTTTGTTAGCCGGTGTACCATGGGGTACACCTTTTTGGACATGGATAGAATGGAGCATTGGTATAGATGAGTAGGTGATTAAACTCATTCTTTTGGTAGGTTGGAAATGGGAATGTAATTGAATATACTTTAAATACTCGGTGATCCAGAATGTAAGAATGTTATTTTGTATTCGGTATGCATTAAGGTAGTGGCTCGGTATACTATGTTCATCAGACCGTCACTGTAAGTAGTAATAGCCTGCTAGCCGTATGGGCGGTTAGCGGCGTTGTATCACCCGCCGTAGTAGTAGTATTTCCGCTGCAAGTAACTCTGAATTATGGGATGATTGGACGGTAAGCATAGGATTAACGGTTGGGGTGTTACAAAAAGTGGTATCAGAGCGTAGTTACGCTCTGATGTCCATAGTACCGAGCATAGGGGATTACCGAGTTAGGATTTCAACCGTCTTAAGACGGATACTTAGAAACCTAACTAGGAACTACCGTTGTTAACAACGGATACCCTTGACGTTCTTAGGAACGATACCTTGTTTAAATTCCAAGACCTTTGAGTCATATCTTGCGGAGCCTAATGTAACTGTTAAATATTCAGATGTCAGGAAGAGGTCCAGGTCGCCCTAGAGGAGGGGGCAATGACGGACCCGGCGCGCAGACGATAGCTGAGATCGTCGCCGCCACGGTAGCGCAGATGCTACCACAAGTGATCCAAGCAATGCAACAAAACCAGCAAAACCAACAGAACCAAGGGGACCAATCCCTCCCCCGCCACCCAGAGAAGCGAACTGGGTAAAAGCTGTAGCGGAACTCCGCCCTCCTTGCTTTAGGGGTGAGAGTGATCCGGCTAAGCTCGAAGCCTACATCTCCGAGATGGAGACGGCGTTCGAAACCCTCGAAGCTCCTGCTGGAGTTCGAGTCAGAGTTGCTGCTTATTATCTGAAGGATGCTGCTATGGATTGGTGGAAGCTAATCAAGCATGAGCACGTCAGCGACCCCACATTCGATTGGGAGTCTTTCGCATCTCCTCCGATCCAAGTACTATTCAGAGCACGTAAAGACTAAGAAAAGGCTAGAGCTGGATGCCTTGAAGATGACAGACAAGATGTCTGTGGATGAGTACTACCGCACTTTCACCTCTGTTCTCCGTCTTCTCCCTGATCTAGGATACACCGGCCAGGTGTTGGTCGATCGCTTCTATGGCGGTCTGAGCCATCGCCTTCGGTACGGTATGGGCTACACACGATTTACCTCCCTTCAGGTAAATATCGGTTAACCCTTAGTATCATTTCAATTCCTTGAATTCCTTAAATTCCTTGAATTCTTTGAGTCCTTCCTTATCCTTCTTAAATGAGAATCCCGGCTAATACCTGAAACTTCAGGAGTGTTATCACGCGGCTTCTCGCGTTGAAATCACTTGCCAACTAAGGGATGAAGAAACCGCGCTGAAGCGCAAGGCCAACAATAAGAACACCAATGGCGAGGAGCAGAACCAGGGTAAAAGCTGGAAAAAGAAGAAGGGAAATTTCTTTCAGCAATCCCAAAAGAAATTCCCAAGTGAAAGCAGTGCCCATGCTGAGCAGGGCAAACCGGTTGAACTTCTTCAACTCGGTTCATCTGCACCGGTGGCAGCAAAGCCACTGAGATCATACCCACCTAAGGGTAAACTTCTATTTCTAATTCGTATTCATATCAGTATCATATCTAGTATATCCACGCACACATGTGCTAACCCTCTACCTTAGGTTCTGGCTCCGGTGTCACCAAAACCTTCTCCGATGGCCGCACCTATGTGTGCAGAAAGTGCAACCTAGACCATCCCGGCAAGGATTGCTATGGGAGAGAAATCAAATGCTACAACTGCCAGAAACCAGGACACAGCCAACAAATGCCCAGAGAATGCAAGCCAAAAGGGAACTACCAAAGCTACAGGCAGAGGGAAGGCAAGGAGGTTGCATCTGGCGATGCACCGACCCAGCAGGCACCACAGGGACAGGGATCCCGGGGACCTCAGCGGAGTGCACCTCAGAGGCAGCCTGTCCTTCATGTGATTGACCGTGATGGGTCCGGTTCTAAATCCGGCCCAGGTAATAATCTAAACCTTTAATCCTTGAAGTAACATGTCTAAGTAATAGAGTAACTGTATGAGTGAATGCATGAGTAAATAAATGAAGTGTGTATTAAGCATGAAATGAAGTAGTTGAAACTAGTACTCACCGTAGATGAAATTTGTAACCATAGGAAGCTTTAGTATCTGTTATCCGATACCGGTAAACCTGAATCAAGAAGAGATCGACATCACCAACCACTACTACACCAACAAACAGTGTCAGGTCATCCGACCAGGTATGATTTATTAAGGGGACCTGACACCCGAAGCGCAAATCTCAATCATTCGACGATGCAACGAGCTAGGAACGGGTCAAGGTGGATTTTACAACCCGAATTCCCCGGTGGAGCGAAGATGAAGCTGAAAATGATGTGCTTGGGAAAGGACTGGAATCCTTATACCAAGACATACCAGGAGACACGAACACAAGATGGAGCAACGCCACCGACAATACCTCCAGAGTTTCAGACACTCGTCACACAAGCAGTAGAACTTGCACAACAATGTGAACATGAACCGATCCCCGCACTTGAAGCGGACCTCTGTATTGTTAACTTCTATGAGAAAGAAGGACGACTTGGGTTACACCAAGACAAGGACGAGACAGCGGAATCTCTTGAACAAGGAGTGCCCGTAGTGTCTTGGTCCATTGGTGATGACGCCGTATTTTGTATAGCGAGCAGAAGCGTGTGGACCTCGCACAGAAACTGGTATTGAGATCAGGAGATGTCCTAATCATGGGTGGAAACTCTAGGATGCTGTATCACGGGATCAACAAGATCAAGTTGAATACGGCACCGCCGGCAATAATCAATGCCACACACATGAAACCAGGACGCCTGAACCTTACCTTTAGGAAGTATTAAATTCATAGTAATGTAACTATTAGTAACGTGTATTAGAGACACGGTATGTATGATGGTTGGTTTATCAATAAAGAGCAGTGTTGATTTAATTCCACTTGTGTCCACCATCAATACTTATCCAATTGTGAATCAATAGGTTGTGGACTCGGTACCGAAGGTAACCTGAGCATCCTCACCGAAGCACAAGCCGGCAGAAGCGGCACCATCTTAACGGGAACATTCCCAGTAAATGGCATTGATGCCAATGTGTTATTCGACTCCGGCGCCTCTCACACTTTCGTATCATCCTTTGTGAAGAGGTTGAAGCTAGATGCGGAGAGCTACCGAACTTCATGGTTACTCTCCCATCGAAGGAGCGAGTAAAGTGCACCAAATACTATCAATCAGCCACCATCGAAATCAAAAACGAAGCGTTTCCCATTTCCTTCATCGAATTCAATGGATTGGGATTCGACTTAATCATCGGAATGAATTGGTTGGAGCGGCACAAGGGTAGAATCCTCTGCGCCGAGCATTTGCTGCTCAAGAGTCCTTCTGGGGTTACTGTATCTTACCGCCAGAGACCGAGAGAGCCTTCGACCACACTCATATCTGCTATGGCTATGTACCGGGAGCTCAGAAAGGGCCAAGGGTGTATCTGTGCTATGTGCAAGACCTGGAGAGAGATCCAGAGTTCAGTGATGATGTACCGAGTATCGAATTTCCCGATGTATTCCCTAAGGAGCTACCCGGCATGCCACCAGAGAGCGGTGAATTTGAAATTGATCTTTTGCCAGGTACCGGTCCCATTGCTAGGGCACCGTACCGCATGGCACCTGGAAATGACAGAGTTGAAAGAGCAGTTGCGATCTTCTCGACAAAGGGTTTATACGCCCGAGCGTATCACCCTGGGGAGCACCGGTCCTCTTTGTGAAGAAGAAGGACGGTAGCCTCCGACTTTGTATTGACTACCGCGAGCTGAATGCGGTCACAGTCAAGAATAAATACCCATTGCCACGCATCGACGACCTATTTGATCAGCTGAAAGGAGCATCAGTCTTCTCCAAGATTGACCTCCGTTCTGGGTATCATCAGATTGCAATCAAAGAACAAGACATTGAGAAAACGGCATTCCGTACCAGATATGGCCACTACGAATTCACAGTGATGCCATTCGGTTTGTCAAATGCACCAGCTAAATTCATGGACCTCATGAATCGTCTATTCAGTGAGCAGTTGGACACTTCAGTTGTTGTCTTCATCGACGACATACTTGTATACTCCAAATCAGCAGAGGAACATGAAATCATTTGAGGAAAGTGCTTGAGACACTGCGCGAGAACCAGCTGTATGCGAAGTTCTCCAAATGCGAGTTCTGGCTGATCAGGTATCATTCCTTGGACATGTCATCTCGAGCGCAGGTATCTCAGTTGACCCTTCTAAGATAGAAGCTGTACGATCATGGCCTAGACCAAGACTGTTACCGACATTAGGAGCTTTCTTGGTCTAGCCGGTTACTACCGGAGATTTGTAAAGGACTTCTCGAAAGTCGCTAAGCCCATGACTACATTGATGAAGAAAGATGCACCGTTTGTATGGACAGACGAGTGCGAGTTATCATTTCAGAAACTAAAGACTCATTGACCTCAGCGCCCATCCTTACTCTTCCAGAGGGCACAGAGGGATTTGAGGTATATTGTGATGCATCAGGCAAAGGAATGGGATGCGTACTCATGCAGCATGGCAAGGTTGTAGCTTATGCCTCCCGCCAGCTGAAAAAGCATGAGGAGAATTACCCGACTCACGACTTAGAGTTAGGAGCCATTGTCTTCGCCTTGAAGATATGGCGACACTATCTCTATGGGGTAAGCATCACCATCTACTCCCCATAAGAGCTTACAGTATGTATTCACAGAAAGAACTGAATTTGAGACAGAGAAGATGGATGGAATTTCTTTCAGATTACGACATCAACTTGCAGTATAAGGAAGGGAAGGCAAACATTGTAGCCGACGCCCTGAGCCGTCGAGCACACTCGCTCCATTCGCTACTCGCTTCTTCTAGCTTGGTTGACGAGGTGCGAGACGCTCAGTTGAGCGACCCTTACCTAACCGAAATCAGACAAAAGATCGAGAATGGTACATTTGAGAAGAAGAAGTATGACTTCAAGCTACATGAAGATGGTTTGATTCGGTTGAATGGCAGGCTATGCGTCCCCCGAAGCAATGCTGAGCTAAGGGATCGCATCCTGCGAGAGTCACACAGTTCCACATTGTCAGTCCATCCGGGAGCCTCCAAGATGTACAAAGACATGAAGAGGTACTTCTGGTGGTCTGGAATGAAATCGGACGTGGCAGAATTTGTATTGAGATGCTTAACATGCCAAAGGTGAAATTTGAACATCGTAGACCGGGCGGAATGGTACAATCGATGCCAGTTCCGGAGTGGAAATTTCATGATATCTCCATGGATTTTGTTGTAGGACTCCCACCTGCCAGGGGAGGACTCAACATGATCTGGGTTGTAGTCGATCGCCTTACCAAGGTTGCCAGATTCATACCGATGAAGGACACCTGGAAGGTAGTAAAGCTAGCTGAGCTATTCGACAAGGAGATTATCAGACATCACGGAGTCCCGAAAACAATAGTATCTGACCGCGACACCAGATTTCTTTCGAGATACTGGAGAGCTACAAGGGAAGCGTTGGGTACAGAATTGAAGTTGAGTACCGCCTTCCATCCTCAGACCGACGGTCAGACAGAAAGGACCATCCAGACACTGGACGACATGCTTCGGGCATGTGCCTTAGACTTTCAGGGGAGTTGGTTAGATAAGCTTCATCTTATCGAGTTCTCGTATAATAATAGCTATCACGCCTCGATTAAGATGTCGCCTTTCCAAGCTTTATACGGTAGACCTTGCCGTACACCCTTGTGGGATGAGTCGAGCGAAGCGGTCATCATAGGACCGGAGTATCTTGACAAGTGCAAGCTGAAGTTCAGCAGATTCGAGCTAATATGAAGGCAGCCCAAGATAGACAGAAATCCTATGCGGATGTGAGACGACGCGACCTTGAGTTCGCCGTGGGCGACCAAGTGTTCTTGCGCGTTTCACCTATGAAGGGTGTCTTCCGATTTGGCCAGAAGGGCAAGCTGAGCCCAAAGTTTGTAGGGCCGTACACTATTACCGAAAGAGTTGGATCCGTAGCCTACAGGTTAGCATTACCTGAGGACTTGGGACGTGTCCATGATGTATTTCATGTGTCACAACTCAAGAAGTACATTGCTGATCCTTCTCATGTGCTAGAGCCCGAGAGACTATCCATCGAGCCAGCCATGCGATATGTTGAAACCCTAGTAAGAATCCTGGATAGGAAGACCAGAGACACTCGCCATAAGTCTATACGAATGGTGAAGGTCCTATGGTCAAACCATGATGTCGAAGAAGCGACATGGGAGTTGGAAGATGCCATGAAGGCTAAGTACCCACAGTTGTTCATAGACTAGAGAGTCTAGCATTTAGCAATACGGGTACGGGTCGTACCCCTTTTAAGGGGGGTAGAGCCCTTTTGCTTTTGCATTGCTTCGGGGTAAGCATTGCATAGTTGTAGGTGTTGTAATAGTTTTGTATGGCACATGTAGTGCGGAGCGTATGGTATGTATGTGTAATGTGTAATGTATTGGTGTAATGGATTGCGAATTGCATGGTGTATGTGTAATGGATGTGATGGTATGAATGGAAAATGTTGGATGTGCATGTGAATTGTGTATGATGCGAAGTGTGCTTGCAATGTGAAGGAAGTAAACACCTCATAGGTGTAGTAAGACACATTAGTGCAATTGGTTGCCTAATGAGTAGAATAATTAAACTATTACCTTGAGCAACTTTGAGGGCAAAGTTTCTTAAGGGGGGTAGATTGAAATACCCCGTAATTAAAAATAGTGATTAATTAGGCTAATAAGTAATTTAGAAGCTTAATTAAGTAAAATAATCATGAGGGAACAAATCCCGAAGAAAACGGATCCTTAAAATGGATTAAAATCACTAACGAACCTTAAAGCGCGTTTTTCGAGGTAACCGGGAAAACGTGTCTTTAAGCGGGTCAAATAGACTCGTAACAATTTTGGTCAACTAAATAATCATTAATAAATATTAGTGAAGCTTTAGAACCAATAAAATCAAGAAAACGAGAATTAGTAAAAACTGTCAAAAACGGGAAGTTGTGGGGTAGAAACATAAATAACAAACTTATGTGTCCACTTTTAAAATAAAAAGTAAAATTGTGTGTGTGTGTGGTGCCAGCCGCCCCCCCCCCCCCTTATTCCCCCTCTCTCACACACTCACTAACTCCCTTCTTATTTACAAACAAACAAAAACAATAAAGTAAACCCCCACCTTACTTTATTACCCCACACTCTCACATTCTCTCTCTCCTACCCCACATTCCCTCCTCTCTCGTACAGCACTTCTCCACCCTCCTCTCTGAATTCTTCCTTCTCCAAACCGACACCAAGGAGAAATAAAAAACACTCACAAACTCCATCTTCTTTCCTCTTGAAACTCCCTCAAACCTCTTCCAAAAATTACAAAAACTACACCATTGGAATCCTCTCACCAAGAGCTACATTCCTATCTTTTCAAAAATTGAAAACAACAACTTTCATCTCCATGGGTATGGAGCATTTGGAGCTCCAAGACCACCACTAGAACCACCTCATTCTCCTTGTTCTTTTAAGGTAAAAATATTCTCAAAACTCCATCTTTTTCTAACCCTTGTGGGCAAAACGAATTTGCAAACTAAACCTTTGCTTGCTCCTCTTGTGCCCAGCCGATTTTGGCATTTTTGAAAGAGTGGAAAGATCATTCTTGAGCTGCTCCAAGTATTTCATAAACTCTTGGAAGGTAATATATCTCTAAACCCTAGAAATTTACATTAAAGCTTGAACAATGTTTAGGGTTAGTTTTAGTATTGAAATGGTGTGTATGTATGGGTTATAATGTTAGACTTGTTGAAGTACCATAACCGGTAGAGAGAGAGAAGGAAGAAGGAGGAAGCAAGAGAGAAGGAGAAAGAGAATCTAGAAGAAGGAAACAAGGTAATTAAGCTCATCTTGGTATAGCTTTGTAAATGGTTATGTAACAGATTTGTAGAAATGAAAATGGTATTGTAAAATGTTAGTATAGTAGTAGTGTAATGTGTAGGAGGAAATAAGCTTTTAAAACCTTTAAAGACATTTTAAAAACTGTCACAAACAGATTGGGAATTGAATGAGATGTGCAGGAATTTTTAGTAGTGTTTAGTGTTTGGAAATTGTATGAAAGCTTGTATATTGATGTCTATTGAAACAGGTGAAATAAGTGTTGAATTGTGAACTAGAATAAGTGGTGGGAATGTAAAAATATAGGGGAGACTATGGCAAAATTTACCTAGGATTAGAACACTTAGTGAATTAAAAACTAGGTGGAAAAACATATTGTATCAGATTTTGATTTAGATAGTTAGAGGGTGGATTAGGAGAGATAGTTAATATAGTTGTAATGTATTAGAGGTGTTAAAATGACATTAGAAGAGGGAGCTATTGTTGGGAGAGAGTTAGAACAAAATCTGTAGCATAATATGGTAAGGGGAGAAATGGTAAGTGTTGAGTAGAAACTTAGAGAATTGTGCATATAAGTTAGTATAGAATTGTGTAATGAATTAGGGAATGAATTAGCATGATTTAGGATGTTTAAATTGTACTAAAACATGTTAGGATGTATGTAGGAAGATTGGGGAAACAATGGGTGAAATTGGGAAAGAAAAATAAAATCTGTAGCAATGTTCTGACTTCGTCCGACCCAGACGGTGGGTCGGACAGTGGGTCGGACGGGACATAGGCAAGACAATAAATCTTTCTGTAATGGTCCGACCCAGGACCGTGGATCGGACATGGGTCGGACAGGCAAAAAAAATAAGGGTCGAAGTTTCTGACTTCATCCGACCCAGAGTCTGGGTCGGACAGTGGGTCGGACGGAGCAGGGACGGGACCGAAACCTTCTGGAACGGTCCGACCCAGAGGGTATGGGTCGGACGGAATAGTGCTGGGTCGGACAGGGTGAATTTCAGAGGACGAACTCTACTGGAACGGTCCGACCCAGGGCTTGGGTCGGACACTGGGTCGGACGACCCATTACTTACAAAAAAAAAACTGTAAGCTTATAACTAGTATGTATATATATGTATACCACCTATACATAGTATATATATATATGTATATATATATATATATATATATATGTATATATATGTATGTAAAATGGACAAGTAATGAAAAGCAAGTAAAGGAATACAAGTGTAAGGAATGTAAAGACTTAGTAAGTATGGATTAGTAACATAGGAGTAATCGAGTTAAGTTAGTGATAGTTATATTAATCATTCAATTGTATATGTACATAATAGGATTTGACTTGTGACACCGGAAGGACGTTTGGAAACACGTACAACGGTGAACGGTATGGATTCCTCATGCCCCGTATGCTATCTTGGTTACTCTGATTGTGTGTTTTTGTGCTAATGAATCACCAAATAGATAATGCACGAATCGGAGTTACTATGCATACTTGTGAATATGTAGTGGTATGTTGTGAATATTTTCTTAATCTTAGTTTGTAATAATTCTGAAATGTAATGGATGATAATGAATGTGTGTAAGTGATGTATTGCATTGTGACCGATTATTTGTGTGAATGGACTTCTAACTTATTCCTAACAAGCTAACCATCCTAACTTAAATTGGTAATTAAATTGGAATGAGTAGAAGTCCGATATAGTTTCGGCCACGCGTGAGGATGAGGACACCAAGAGTTGGTCTCCGATTCCTGACTCTTATACTGTCTGCTGCCGCCCAAATCCCTTAAGTGGGTAGCATCCCGGATTGGTGAGTCAAGTAAATCCCGGAGGTGGGACGGAGTAGTCCCCAGGGCCGAGGTCCCGGCGACTTAACTTGAGTATAAGTAAGTAAGTAAGAATGACTGTAAAGTAAATAAAATGGTAAGTAAGTGTAAGTAAGAGTAAGTAATGAGTAGAGTAAAGCATTCCGATTAACCCGGATGCGTAATTTGGCTAACATGTGAAGGTAAGTAATGTATGCACATTGTATTGATGCCTTGAATTGTATGATGTATTGTAAATGCATGTATGTTGTATGGAAACATGTATGTATGAAATTAATGAATCGCATGTTTAGTGGATTCAAATAGTCGGCGTGCCTAGCTAGCACGCGGTATATGCGGAGTTTATACGCAGCGTTTTGCTGAGCCCTTGGGGCACCATTTTTACTACACGCAGGTACTCGAGAAGGATGAAGGCCATGAAGAATGTAGCTAGTCTTTGATTTCTTTTTGTCTGTAAACAATGAATTTGAAAATGGTGTACTAAGTAGTACACGGCTGTGAGTTTTGTTAGCCGGTGTACCATGGGGTACACCTTTTTGGACATGGATGAATGGAGCATTGGTATAGATGATAGGTGATTAAACTCATTCTTTTGGTAGGTTGGAAATGGGAATGTAATTGAATATATTTTAAATACTCGGTGATCCCAGAATGTAAGAATGTTATTTTGTATTCGGTATGCATTAAGGTAGTGGCTCGGTATACTATGTTCATCAGACCGTCACTGTAAGTAGTAATAGCCTTGCTAGCCGTATGGGTGGTTAGCGGCGTTGTATCACCCGCCGTAGTAGGTAGTATTTCCGCTGCAAGTAACTCTGAATTATGGGATGATTGGACGGTAAGCATAGGAGTAACGGTAGGGGTGTTACAATTAACTCCCGGTTAACCCCCCCGTTATTAACTGTCAATGTTTATCGGGCTTTCGGTTTAACTCGAGATTGGAAAAGTGTTATGTTACATGCGTAGTCTTGTCTTGTATATTAATATAGTTATTGTTGAACTTGTTATCGCATGTGACTTAACATACCCTTGTATGTCGTATAGTTTGTTTCATTATTGCATGTGTGATCCTTTGTCATGCACTATGCATCTCACCTTAGTATTTATCTTTCTAAGGTTTGTCTCTTTTTTTTTTAATTCAATGTGGTATAGTTCATATGTAAACAATACTTTTAATTACATGAATCCTTATTATCACATGTACACTCTCTTAACTTTAGAGTCCCATATCCAATGTTTGTAATTCTCTTTCCCTTTATCATATGTCATTTGAATTATGAAAATACATGGTCACTAAACCATGTTATACTTTCCACCATAACATAAATTTACTTATAATCATGTATTATGGAACTATTTCTTATATGGTAAGTCTTATAATATATATTCATTCTTCTTAATGAATACCTCTTATATTATAAATGTTATAACCCTTATAACATTAAAAACCATATTATAAATTCCATTTTAAAATGTCAACATTTTCGAACAGCACTTATGTTCTTAAATATTTACAAAATCACCACATAATTAATGTAATGTTACATTATAGTTATATAACTTATGTTATGACATTTAAGTCATTAAAACAATTATAACATATAGTTGTAAATTGTTGTAAAATACCAAATAACCCCTTATATTTTCGTTTTCAAAACAACCACTAAACTTCTATAAATCACAAATCAATCCCAAATTATATTTCATTGTTACACTTATATCATATACCTTATATTATACCCTTTAAGCCTTAAAATCATTATAACCCATTATTTTTTAAAAAAAAAACAACCGAACACTATTCTAATTATCTTTCCACCACTTAACTTCCTATATTCACCAAATTCTCCTCTTTATAACATATAGTTTTCTAATATCATCAAAACTATATATTATACATATGTCTTTATAAAACCTTATTATAATTCCAAAAATCACCAAACTATACCAAAAGGTTATAAACATTATTCCTAACCTTATATTTTCTCCAAATCTCGGTTTTACCACATATGTTACCCATTTGTAACAATATCATAAAATATCTTATATTATACTTATATAATTCATATAAACTCCAAATTTAACCAAATAAATTTCTAAAAATTCCTAATAACCTAAGGTTTGTACTAAACTCCATTTAGTACCCCAAGTTTTCGGAAATTACATTATAGACCCATCTCTTTTAAATCTTTTACAATTTAATACTTATCTTAATATAAGGTTGTATTTTTAATTTCTAAAATTCTCCAAACTTGGTCAAAGTCTCCTATATAGTCAACTTTGACTTCTAATACCAAGTTGGACCCAACCTTTCGTAATTACAAGACTTTACCTATACTTTTCTATTTTTACAATTTTGACCCAAAACTTTATAAAATGTTATAATTTTTATTAAATTCATTTAAAAACCCTAAATTTCTCTATATTAAGCTCTCGGCCTAATACTTTGTTAGTAATTACCGTTTGGCCCCAACTTTAATTATAAGCATAAATAAAACTAAATAAGCTTATAAACTTAAATTAAAATGGCCTAATGACATGGCCTTATTACAACCTTGTACTTGCAAAATAAATTACACAATAAATGTCTCAAAATACAATACATACTCACGGCCTCACTTGTATTTGATTATTTTTCCACATAATGTCATAATTTGACCATTATGTTAATTAAATCTCTTAAATGACTAGCTTAATTTATCTTAGTCATTTTTTTCCATTTTTAGGTCAATATGACCCTTATTTAATGTTTCACTCTCGGCAATATTGATATATAAGCTTAGAAATTATAAAAATCATAGATTTAAGGTGTTTATACCTTGATTTATCCTTGTATGCTCTCGGCCACTTGAAGGAAAATTCACCACATGATTTAGACATGTTTAATACACAAAAACAAGATATGGTTACACTCCAAGCTTGAGCTTAACCATAAGGAATAATTAATGTAAGATTTAAGGCAAAAATCACCTTAAAAATGCAAGGAGAGTTCAAGATGGTTTCCGCCTGAATCAAACAAACCACAAGGTGTTAGATCCACCATATTGACATAGGAAATAGCTAGATCACAACAAGCTGCCTTGTTATTAGGTTTTACCTTGGAAAAATGCCTTAAAAGAGGGTATTTCCTTTGGATCTCGGCCACCCTTGCTCCAAATGGATAGCCAACTGATTGAACATGTAAATATGAAGATTATTAGTGTATAAACTCATAAAAATCAGAGGAAGAAAATTGGATGAAGAGTAGAGAAGCTTAAGGTATGTTTTTACCTTAAAATGAGATTTTGAGCAACCTTGGTCTCTAAACTTGTTTCAACCGAATTTGATTGATGTTATAACCTTAGAACACTGAGAATAAGCCATAGGAACTGATTAGTCACGAGATATAAGCATAGGTGGTGAAGAGATGAAGAAAAAGAGCCAAAAACAAGCCTTAAACCATTAATTAGAAGCTTAGAAGTTGGATCTACCTTCTTAGCTCAAGGAGTTCGGTTGAGAGAGCTTGGGAGAGCCTGGAAGAAGAGCTTCAACGGTTGGAATGAAGCTAGGAGAGAGAAGATGCTTGGAAGGGGTATTATTTGATTGAAAATGCATTATTGATTAGTTTATTCTTTGTTATTGAATGATGACTCACCCAAGGGATAAGAGGGGACAAGAGGTCGGCTGATTGAAGATAAAGGAGAGGCTCACTGATTTTTGGAGCTGGTGGAGTCAATTAATGGAGCCAAGGTGTATAAACTAATCAAAAGGCAAAAGTAGCCCTTAAATTATGGAGATATGTTGGTGTGTTGTCTTTTGAATGTGCAAGTGGCTAAATGGAGCCTCTCTTGCTTGGATGCCGATCTCACATGGTCTAAGGGGTCAACTTTGACCTCTTGACCAATCTTAGTCAATGTTGACTCATGTGGGCCCCCTTTTAGGGTTTTATTAATATTTTAATATTAAATTTGTAAAAATTTGTAAAATTTGGAATTAAATCCCTAATATGATATAATGTGATATAATATCATATTTAAAGGTATTTATAACCTTTAAGCCCATTTAAAACCAATTTAGAAGGCAATTTCACAAAAATGTGCTTTAAGGAGTTTTAGTGCACATTTAATGTTGCAAGGTGTTTCTGAGCTTAGTTTTCTTTGATAATGGTTTTTTTGTGTTCCTTACTTCAGTATAATACTTAGGAATCCACTTTGGATCCTATCTGAGGTCATACAATCTTTATGGTGTCTTAAAGCACCTTTTTGGCTTTACCGATCTTAAGGCATGTTTTGCCTTGTTGAGATCTTTAGATTGTTCCCCAGTAATATTTAGGTGTTTATTAACCATCTTAGATCATTAATAGATCATTTAATTATATTTAAAGGTTAGGGGTATTTCAATCAAAATATTCGAAAACCCTATCCAACACTTAAGAACCAAACATATTGAAATCCGTTTTCACTTCTTGAAAGACTGTGTCGAGAAAAAGCTCATCCAACTTGACTTTGTGCCCACAGAAGATCAACATGCAGACATCTTTACTAAACCCCTGTCTACAGCACGATTTGAAGCACTTTGATCAACAATTGGGTTGACTCCGTCTACCTAGACGGTCGCATCTCCTTGCCCCTACCGCAATCGTCAGCAGGTACTCCCTTATGTCTCACTGAGTCTGTCTTTGTTTGCACTTGAATCTGTGAATGGTGTTTTCTTGCTTAGAACGTCTCTATGTTACTAGCACTATACATCCACGTCATCTATCCACACCCGCCCCGCCTAAATCCACACCCTTAATCTCGCTAGCATCTCGCGTCCCCTGATTTTTCTCGCCTGACACACGAAACCCCTACACCTTCCGCAGTCACTTCAGCCTTTATATCACCAATCAGCCTACTCCGTCTCTCTCACTTATATTCACCTTACACCCAAAGCTACACCAATTCCAAATGGCGGGCATTAATCTCAACGGCATCAACATCCCGGCCGAGATATTCCAAGATCCAATCCGCCTACAGGCGTACCTTCAATCAATGGCCAACCCTAACCCATCTCCACTCACCACCACCACCACCACTCACTCTCCCACCAAAACCACTGCCATTTCATTCCCCACATACTCTGCCACACCACCACCAACAACCCGCGACACATCACCCCAACAAACACCCCCTTCTGCCGCCCAGACCGACATTCTTGAGACGGATGTCGAAGATGTCACACCACTTCAAACCCTGCCACCATCTCCACCACCTCAACAACCAAACCCTACCGCCGAAATCCAATTCACTGATCAACCGCAAGCTCCGCCCACGAAATCTCAAACACCAACCCCACAAGAATCCCAAGAAAAATCCGCAACCCCAACACCTCCAAAATCTCCAAAACCCAAACCTCGAAAAAGAAAAGCTCAACCCATAACTCGACCCACAGCCAAACGAGTTCTACGATCTTCTGTCAAGGCCCAACCAGTCTCCTCCGGTTCCGGTGAATCTTCCCCAGTCCAAGAGTTGCCCACCAACAGCCACGACACATCTACTGGCGCCACCTCCACCAGAGTCTAGAAACCGCCCAAGCCGCAACGTCGATGTGCAAAGATAGACCCCTTCACCCAGCGTTATATGCTTGGTGACCCTACTGTAGAAAGAAATATCGTCAGGGGTAAGTTCCTAGATTTTTCATGGGCTCTGTCTTCAAATCTGGGGGAATTAGTGACAATGCTAGAGATTCAAGGGTGGAAACACCTTTTCTATGAGATAACAGAGTGGTACCCCCAAGAGTCTGTCGATTTCTATCAAAACCTTGTTATCAGAAACGGTGCCGCACAATCTTTTGTCAATTCAACTCCAATTTCCTTCAATCTTGAAAAACTGTCCCAAATTCTTGAAGTCCCTCACACCGGTCTGTCCTTCTATGAAAAAGGAGTCCTCCCAGAAATCCCCGGGGTCCCACAAAATAAGATCTACTGCTTTTTCTCTTAAAAGAAAAAAGTGGGCTCCCTAATACCCCAAGGCGATCATTCCATACTCCACCAACTCCAGCACATCCTTGTCATAAAAAACATCGTACCCCGAAAAGAAGGAAATCTAATGGTCAATTGCTTGGACCTAGGGATGGCAATGGGTCCGCGGGTACCTATTTCACCCAGTCACCCAACCCGCTAAACCGGGTGAAAAACGGGTGACGGGTGGAACGGGTACGGGTGTGGGTCGGGTGACGGGTGAACATTTTTCACCCATCACCCGACCCGCTCACCCGTATAGATTATATATATATATTATATGTTAAATTGTTACTTATTATTCATTCTCCTTCGCTCATGATTTTTGTAACCCTAACTAGTGAACAAGGAGCATTCATGCTCTGGGTGACTGCGCCATTCTTTATTCTCACCACTCTCAATAATTTTACAGCCCTTGCATACTTGCTCTACGCAGTTTTTAATTATCTTCACTGAAAGTAATTACAACCCTAACTGGCAAACATGGAACAAAGATGCTCTGTGCCTCTATTTTCTTTTTTCACTCTCGGTAATTTTGAAACCCTAACTGAAAAACAAATAACTTACATGCCCTACGAAGTTTTTCATTCTCTTCACTGAAGGTAATTTCGTAATCCTAACAGGCGAACATTGATCATACATGCTCCGCGCCTCTATTTTCTCTCTTCACTCATGGTAATTTTGCAACCATAATTGGTGAACATGGACTGTACATGCTCTGTGCAATATTTCATTATTTTCTCTGAAGTAAATTTCACAATCCTAACCGGCGAACATAGAACATACATGCTTTGTGTCTCTATTTTCTCTCCACTCACAGTAATTTGCAAACCTTAGTGGCGAACAAGTAAAAAGAAAAACAAATGGGTAAACGGGTTCACCCGCTTCACCCACGGGTGACGGGTGAAACGGGTGATGGGTGATACATAACGGGTGACGGGTCGAGTACGGGTGGAGCGGGTGAAGTCGGGTGACGGGTGCGGGTGATGGTCCACCCGACCCAAACCTGACCCATTGCCATCCCTACTTGGACCTCACTATAATGTACTGCATCATTAACCGTCACTCTCTCAATCTGGCCCACATCATTCTCCATCACTTGGCCCAGTCTGTTGATACCCCAAAACACTCCCTGGGGTATGTGTTTTGGCTGCCCCGCATTCTAAAATTTTTTCAGGTACCCCTGGTGACATCCACGCCGGAGTCCATCGACGAGGCAGACACCATCAACCTCCGCTATCTGAATCGGCTGACATCCATCGACAAATCCAAGCTGCTGCCCCCACCATCGACTCCAACGACGGTGGGTCCTTCAAGTTCTCAAGAGGTAGTCCCTCAAGATACTCTCCTACCACTCTTGGAGAAGGTGGAGCGACTCCTCACCCTGGTAGTAGAGCTGACTCAGAGCCACTCGCGGATGATGGACAGACTCGCTGGGATCGAGACAACTGTGACGGCCTTGCAGGATCAACTCCTTGACATCTAAGCAACCCTAAACCCCAACCCTGACCCTTAGATTGGCGTGCATGTGTGTAGTGTTAGGACTTAGGCTGTTTATAAGTTTTAAACACTTTTTGCTGGTTTGTGTATGAATTTTTTGACTAACTCTTTCGTGACTATGGGCTTCCCTCTGATGAAAGCAAAAGGAGGAAGCAGTGAATTCCGTCTGGTGTACGGGCAACTTTGTTGTTGCTTTAAAACTATTTTTGGATTTGTGTTGCTGGACCGTGTGGTCTAGTACTATAACTGCTTTAAAATCTATGCCTTATTATGCCTGTTACACTGCCTATTCAATATTTGCTTGCCTAGAGTCCCTCTAAGATTAAGGGGAACCAAAATGGAGTCTTTGAACTCAACTACTACTCCTGCTATTAAGGGGGAACTTTGACAGGGTCGGTTCCCCTAGTTCTTTGTGTTTTTGTTCTCATTTCAGGATTGACTCAATCGGGATTCACGGAGGTTTGCTATCATCAGCAACAAGGGGGGAAACTGTTGGGACATCAGAGTGTTGCAGAGATAGCCAATCACCTCGACAGAGTCAATCATCCTCAATCAAACACAAAGAGCGAGCCACTACAATAGAGTCCATACAACTAAGGAGACTTCACAGACTCTCCCGTGCCGTTGCGAAAACTAAGGAGCGAACTCGGGAATGCTTCAACACCACAACGGTCATACAGCCTCCCCATCATACCCGAAGTTTACGGCCCAAGTCAGGAGATAACTCAAGGACGTGCCCACTAAGTTACTTCCGAAAATTATGGAACTAACTCCCTCGACCTGCCGCTTGTAGTGCTAGTATAAATAGGTTTTATAATAGCTAGTTTAAACTTGCGGTTTCATTGAGAAATATTTCAGAGCTTAGAGAGAGAGAAAGAAATTGCTTTGTAAGCCAGAGAGAGAAAAACACGTACCAAATTAGTTAGTGCATCTAGATAGACTCTACCTAGGAAGATCATAGTTTTGCTACACTTACCATTGTTCCGATTAGAAAGTGTATTGGGTGAGTGAGTGAAAAACTGCTAAGTAGATCTCCTCTACTTAGTGGACATTTGTAAGTTGTTTTATTTTGACCAGAGAATAAAATAACTTATTTGTGTATCTTGCTGAGCTCCACAGAGTTTGTCTATCTATCAAGCTTTATTCCGTTTAGGTTTATTCAAGTCTTTCGCGCACTAAGTTTAGTCAGTTCGATTGAGTATCTTTTTGTCCTAGAGTGTCTCTTCTCTTTTAGAGATCGATTGAGTCAAACCAACCCTTAGACTCACACCTTAGGTTGGTTTGAGTTAGCCACCCGATCCTACACAAACCCTAAAAACCTGTCGAGTTAGTAATGACAATATAAAGTGTAGAACTAATACCAAAAAGATTACCCTACCCCCCAAACACCCTAAAACCCACCCTAGGAATGCTAAAAACGTCAAAGGCATTTTTAGGGTTTGTAGTGCAGGGTTAAGGTTCACTTTTAAAAAACACAAAGGATTCACATTGTTTTATATGAAATGTTTGTTTTTCTTAAACATAGTATTCACTTTCTTTAAACGAATGATTCACGTTCAATAAAAGAAAGGTTCATACTGTTTTTGCATAAGTTTGTGGTAGGATTAACTTTTACTAGTATTAAACAAAATATTCACTTTTCTTAAACCTTGGATTCATCTTTAAAAAAGCTTTGATTCACTTTTCTTAAACCTCTTATTCACGTTAGTTAAACAATCTCTATTTACGAGAATCACTTTTCTTAAACCTCTGATTCACTTTTCTTAAACCCATGATTCACTATATAAAAACCTCTAATTCACTTTTCTTAAACCTCTTAATCACTTTAGTTAAACAATCTTTGCTTACAAGATTCACTTTTCTTATTACTCTGATTCACTTTGTAACAATTTGTGATTCACTTTTTAACAACCTTTAATTCACTTTTCTAAAACCTCTGATTCACATAGTCCAACAATCAGAATCACTTTAGTTAAACAATCTCTGTTTATGAGATTCACTTTTTTTAAATCTCTTATTCACTTTTAAGCAACTCTCTTATTCACTTTTTAACAACCTCTGATTCACTTTTTAACAACATTTGATTCACTTTTCGTAAAAATGTATGTACATACAAAAAAAAAAAAATTTATCAAAACATACTCATGTTAGGTCTTATTTTGAAAAACTTGAATTATGATGAACAATGGTAACAATTTATGTTATTTGGACTTATATATAATATAATACAACATTTTAAGTTTTGCAAAAATAAAATAGAAAAAAGAAAATAGGTGTTAAATATCAAAATACCCATCTCCACCTTACAACCTAGCCCAAACGCCAAATTTGAATTTGCATTAAGTTATTTCCCAAGCAAGAATTTCTGATAGTTTACTTGATTAATCATTGTTGACAAATATTTTAAAAAACTTTCCTAAAGAAAACTACTCATGTAAGGGGATAGTGTAGTGGGAAAAACAGAAATTAGAAAACATTCAATGTTATAATATTAGAGATGAGAATGAGGGAATACAAAAGACATGAAGGAGGAAATAGACACAGATCTTGTATTCCATTATATCCTTATATAGTACACAAAATCAACCTTTGAGTGGTAGGAATACAAAATATCAGCGGTCTCTAATAAAGAGTCTGGGGAGTTACGAGAGTTTCACCGATGAAGGGTTTAGGGTAAACCAAAAGACATGTGGATGTACATTCACTAATTAGGGTGATTTACAACACTCCCCCTTGGATGTACATCCTATTATACTGCCTCGTTAAAGACCTTGCCAAGAAAAACCCATTGGGACAAAAATCATGGTCAAGGAAAAGAGTACAATTTAAAATGTCTTTCTCCCCCTCAATTTAACAAAATGTCTCTTTGATGTTGCATACCAATATCACGAACAAGCTCCTTAAACTCTTGTAGGAAGTGATTGGTAAATAAATCTGTTAGATTCTCATCAGACCGAATCTTGCGAACATCAAGAATACCCTTGGTTTGAAGCTGATGGATTGAGAAGAATTTTGATGATATATGATTTGTTCGATCACCTTTGATGCATCCTTCCCTTATGAAATGCACACATAATTATCCTTGCATATCATCGTTGGCTTCTTTGAATCTGACTGAAGGTCACAAAACTTAATATATGATGGATAACAGATCCGAGTCACACATATTCTCTTCCCGATTCATATAGAGCAATCAATTTGGCATGATTTGATGAAGTTGCCACTTTAGACTGCTTTGTTGAACACCATGAAATGGCAGTTCCACCATATATATCATAGCACTCCTCTTCGTACAAAAATCTCATGATAGAATCCTCATTAATACTTTGCTCAGAAAACCCTGTGGTGCAAAAACCAAAACAAAGGAGAAAAACATAACCACATAAAGATTCTCCCCCTGAATTTGACATATATGAATGTATGCCAACATTCTTTCTACTAATATGTCATCAATCATCATCATCTTATCGTTGATGAAGAGGGACAACTATGGTGAAATATGTTTGGTGAGAAACATCACCTTACCAAATGGTAAGTCCTATATCACCATTAAATCATTCACAGGTATATCATATATAGTTGATTCTTGACCCGAGCCTCACACATTTCTTTTCTAAGATGGTAAGTTTGTGTGATCCAATTTGCTCCCAAGGTATATTTGATATTTGCATAAGAGGAATATCCTATTACTGGTCATGCATTATCAGCATAACTTCATATACATGAGCCTAGTGCAAACAAATAATGCACTCTCAGTAATTGAACTTAATATCCATATATGCCCTCTTAGTGGCTTGCGCCATTGAAATACCCCAAACCTTTGTATGTTGTTTAAAAGTTAAACTATGGTATAATAAGGATAAAAATTGCCTTAGAAACATTAATGTACAATTTAAACCATAGTAAACACAATTAAGTACCTAAAAGACAATATGGGCAAAAATATGCTCTAAGCTTGGGATAATCTTGGATAAGACTAAATAAGCTTACCAAGACTTCATTTACATGTTAATGAACATAATAAATCAATTACTAAAGAAAACCAAGCTTGAAAACAAGTTAAAACACAAAATGTGCTTTAAGGAGTCTTAAAGCACATTTTTGAAAAATTGTCTTGCAAATGGGTTTTGAATGGCTAAATGTCCATCATTACTCTTTAATTATCATGTGTACTACTTATTATCACACTAGGAAGTCTAAATCAATGGGAAATCAAAAATTTCACAATTATGTGCCTTGGTTAGTGAATAGTAACCAAATAGTGCTAGTTTAAGACATAAGTCAACATAAGTCAACATAAGTCAATTAATTGGTCAAGAAAGACCATAAAACCCCTAAGTACTAAAGGGGGCTGGTTTTTAGTGTGAGTCATCACCACTTGCTAGATAATTAAAGGAAGGAAGGAAAAGTAAGGGAAAAAGAGAAAATACCTTTAAAGCATAAATATCCTCAAAAGTAGACCTCTCACCTCATTCTCTTCTTTTCTTTTTGATTCCCACCGTCTCCAACCTTCTTCCTCCTCTCCCATCGGTCTTGCTACAGCAAAACACAATTCTCCATCTTTGAATGCTTGTAACTCATGGCTCCAAGCTCCGAATTTAATTTTGAGACTACTGTTGTCTTAGTTAGAGTAAGCTCTACATTCCTATCTTTTCAAATCTTCAAGAACTCCAATTCGGTGCCTAGGAGAATCACCATCGAAGGAGCTTGAGCTCATCTTTTCATGCCTTGTCATTCTCCTTTGCTTCAAGGTAAGGAAAAACCAAAGAAAATTCCATTTTCCTCTTGTTTTGAGGTTGGCCGAAAATCACCTCTTAATGGTGCCTTGCCTTACTCTTGTTAGTAGCTTGAATTGATCTTCAAAGGACTAGGAGGAGTCCTCCCTTGCTATTTAATCAAGTTCCCTTGCAAATCCAAGGTAAACATCCCATTTAGTGTTTAAAACACTTCTTGTAATCTAGGGTTTATTCATGAGCTTAGGTATAATGCTTAATGCTCATTACCCTTATATGTGTATTGGTTAGAAGATTGACAAGTAATCAAGAGCTCCTTGCCGGTTTCTAAACAAAAGTGCAAGGAAAAACAAGTGAGGAAGTTGTGAAGAAAAAGAGGTAAATGAACTACCTTAATGAAGTTTTATGTGTCTTAAGAAAATGAGCTTGAATTTCTTATTAAACCTACCTAAAGAGCCAATGGGAAACGAGATAGAAAACTATCCACAAGGTGGTTACTAAGGGCATATTTGATGTAGTGTGTATTTGTAGGTTGAAGGCATTTAAATGTGGAAATTCAATGTTTAAGGTTTATGCAATTTAAGGGCCTAAGAGCCATGTTATTTAAGGGCCTAAGTGCCAAGCAATTTAATTTATGCACTATATTGTAATGTAGTGTAATTTAAAGGTATAGTTGTGTGTAAAGAACATTCTTTGTGAAGATGAATGTCTTAGATGGTTAAAGGATAAAAACCACATGTTTGTGTGTAAGAATGTGTATTAAGGGATTGAGTGTTCTTGAATTGTATAATGGTGGAAAACTATGTGTTTTGGTGTAAGGATGTACTAGGGAAGCTATGGCAAAAATTTAGTTGATAAACAAAGGAGTTTGTGTGTTGTAAAGAGATTTTATGACCTAGATGGTACTAGGAATTGTTAAGTGTGAAGATGTGAAAGAAAGTGAAATAAAGTGTTCTTAAGTGTTAAGGTGCCATGGGCATAGTCTTGGAGGATTTAGAGATCAAATGGGTGTTTTGAACACACCAAGGTTATGTTAAATGAAGTGTTAAGTCTTGTTCAAGTTTTGGTAAACAAAGGAAAAATAATGCCTTGTGAAGGTCTAAGTGTAAATTTGTGGAAATAGAAGGAGTTGTGTAATGGAGGTGTTTGTGTGAAATAATGCTTTTGGAGTAGTGGTAATGTTTGTGAGGCAACACTTTGGTTAGTGATATTGTAGGCATGAAACACCACTTAGGAACGTAAGGAAAAAGATATCACAAATGTTGATGAATGTTGCAAGAATTGGGTGATGGATTAGACAAGGAATTATAAGGGGTTTGAGGTGCCAAATTAGTGTTTAAGCATGTTAGGATTTATGTGGAAAGATAAGGAGAAGTTTAGGTTTGGATTGGAGGTTGAAAAGTGGCTGAAAAATAATGTTCTGGAGTGGTCCGGGTTTGTAAATCGGTACCTAAACCCGGACCACCCCAAAAACATACCCGAGAGTTGATGTCTGTGTGTGGTCCGGGTTTGTATCCCGGTACACAAACCCGGACCAGGTGAAAATGTAGGCAGTGAGTTATGCGATGAGATGGTCCGGGCTTGTAACCTCGGACACAAACCCGGACCACCCTAAAAATGCCCCATAATGTGTTTTAAAGTGTGTTAATGATGGGGAAGTGAATGGTAATGGTTTTATATGATGTTTAGGCCTTGTTTGGTGAGTTTTAAAGGCCATTTGGAGAATTAACAAGTGTGAGAGTGAATGTGTAAGTTGTGAACTTAAGATCACATAAGTAAACTAAGTATAACGGGATGACGGGGTTAACTATGGGCGCATTAGATGTTAAACAAACATGTTACCCCAATGTTAATGAAAGTAATTATGATATTACCAGTTGTTCGAGAATTGTTCATGGAACCTAGAAGGACACATTAGAGTGGACCTTGGTGACAGGTATGGTTTTCTTGCAACCTGTGTCCTACCGGATTACACCGGCTTGTATGCCAATGTGTTTTTTTGTATGTTTGCCACGTTATAAGATAAAAACATGTAATGAGTTTACAGTAATTCGTTTATGTGGCGAGTTTAGTTCCGATACCGTTTAACCTCAAATATGTGTTAAACGTAACTAACCGACTCTAGGATCACATAAGAGATCGGTATTTGGATTTAACAACCCAAACCATGGGAGCGTTCTAACCGTGGCTATGCGTGAGTTAGCTATGTGTAGTTGTGTGTGTAAGTATGTTTACCTCCCTTGTGTGTCTAACCCGGTTGTAATACCTTATGGTGTGTGGATGTGATAAGTTCCATAATGGAGCTCTTAACTATATGTATATATTATGGGGGAGAGGAATCCGGTTGTTCCTGTCACGCGTTGTTTGGGAGTGGGTATCCATATTTGCTTTACCTTCCTCTCTGTTATGTTATGGTTGTTTTCCTTCTTGGATTATGATCTCCCACTAGCTTACTCCAAAGCTTACCTATTCTGACTGATGATCGGTCTAGGGGGAACATGTGTTTGTGTGGTGTGTTCGGGTCACTATATCCGATCCATCTTTAAGTTAAGTTACTCGTCCGACTATCAGGACGGTAATGAGTGATGTAACGAGCTTAACATGAGGGTGATATGATTCTCTAGGCTTACCAAGTTAACTAACTGTGTTGGGTCGTTTCCTGAAGTGAAATGTTCCTGTGATGTATGTGTTGTTGTTTCAGTAAAGTTATTGTGTACGGTGCGTTCAGGACTAAGTCTTTCCGACACATCCTAAGTGGCACGCATGTTCTCTATGTAGAACAATAAGTTATTGTATAACGAGCTTATCATGGGAATAAAAAGATTCTCTAGGCTCTAATGAGATTACTAACCCACAATTCGGGGTACGTGTCCTCATGTGACCCTCTCCAAGTTATGTTGTATGTATGTTAAAATGGGATATGTGTGTAGGTGGATCATGGATATGAATCCCAGTTTATAATATGGGGAATTTAAGTATAACCCGACAAATGGATAAGTGTTGTCTAATAAGGAATCAGCTCCATTAAAGGAGAAACCCTCATGGGTTAAAGAACACAATGAGTGATCTAACGATTATTGATATGTTGACTGATGTGTTGAGCCCCATTGTTGTGGGTATGTAATGTGTTATGTGTTTATAGTTTACATGCATGATTTAAATATAATCAACCGCATGCTTAGGCGACAATTAGTTGTGTGTGGCCCGGTAGCATGCGGGCTGCGGGATTACCATACCAGCAAAGGTGCTGAGCCCCTTGGGGGCCACCCTTTCTTTCCTTCTGTTTCAGGTACAAGAAGCTGGAAGCCGTTCGAGAGTAGGACGGGGTAGTTGTTTGTGAATGGGTAGTCGTTTAAATTACTTATGTATTGTAGGTGTAATAAGACCGAAATTGTTGTCGGCATTAGTTTGTAAATACTCGGTATAGTTAGAACGTATATGTATAATGGATGTTGGTAATGGAAAGAGAATGTAATGTGTAGTTGCTCGGGAATCTGGTCCATCAGACCGATACAATGTATATGTATTAGCCTTGTTAGCCACGTGGGTGGCTAACGGCGTGTAACACCATTGAGTTAAGTAATGTGATGAGTTAAGTTTTCCGCTGTGATTTGTTGTTAAGTGTATGGTTGTAGTTGGGGTGTTACAAAAAGTGGTATCAGAGCGAAGTATCGCTCTGATGATTGAATTACCAAGCTTAGGAAGTACCGAGTTAGGATTTTAGTACTTTGGGTTAAGGGTTGAGTGATAGTGTGAGAGATACGCTAGTTAGGGACTACCAGTGAGTACTGGAAACCTACAATATCCATCCCGCCCTCCACAATTCCTGTTTTATAACTTGGGAAAGAATGCCAGAGAGATGGAAGTCCTCTCTTACTCGGGAAAATCCGATCAGGCTGTTATTAAGTACATCTGTAAGTATGGAGAACCTGTCATACGGTAGATCCCGAAAAGTGAGAATCCCGGAGACGGTTCCCATCTGAACAATGTTAGCCGTATTTAATAGCGAAGAATGAAGAATCCTATGCATAGAAGAATGGAATTTCCGGCAACCTGGGTCGACATGCCGAGCAGTCGAGAACAACCAGCTTGCAACGCACCAACCGTGCAATAGACAAGAAGTGAAGTAGTGAAACCCGAGACGAGTGTCTACGGGACTACAAGCGTTAAATGATACACTAATGGTATACCAACCGACTAAGGAACTACAACGTAGTACCCAAACAAGAGACAAGTCTCAATAACGACGACAAATGCGTGGAACGGGCTACGAAGAGAATACAATACTAAGAAAAAGGGGACTCCAAGAATGGGAAACACCCTAGTTAATGATAATCATGTGAAGACCAAGGAGAAGTTGTGCAGAAGATTAGTTACCAAAATAGAGTATCAAGGTAAGAGCCAACAAGGCCACTAATTATAGTGCGGGTAAAACAATACCACAACTGGTGTGTGTGTTGAACCGATAGCCAGTTAGCATGGCGCACTTGCCACGGAAAGTGCTGCTATGACAGGGCTGTTCGGAAAAATGTTAACAACTACCAAGTACTTAGTAAAGTACCACGAAGTTAAGTGAGATAATCGTAACCAAGGAAGGGCTTATCAGCCTAACCTCTGTAATTGGAAATACACCTGTCAGCAAGAAGCTAGACTTGGTTGAGGTAAGAAGACATTGTGAAACCACGAGAATTTTTCTTTCAAACTCGAATTTATTTCAAACTCTTTTCTTTTCAAAAACCAAATTTTCTTTCAAACCAATACTTATTTCTAACCTTCTTTTAAACCAAACCAGAGAACCTACACCGGCCTCAGTGCCACACGGTAGGTAAGTTATACCCAGTTTACTTTTGAATAACCGGACGGAAACCGGTAAACCCAAGGGTAGCAACCCGAGGGAATGGATTGAGTTCATGGTAATACAACAGTGGATAGACTTTCCCTTGATTAAGTTCGGGAAGCACGGAATGCATATTATCATAGGATGATATAAGGGAGTTGACAACAGAATACTTCACCTAGGTGTGTGACAGACACTACGAGTGTACGAAAATGAAATGTGGGACGACCGCACTCCGATAGGAGCTTGTGGGCCTGATAGACTTATTCATGGGTTAGGTGGGTAAGTAGCAATGTATCAGTATGGTACCCCACATATGTATACGAGTAGAGTCGGGAACACAGGAAGTAGTCGACTCCATACTACGGTCAGCAGTAAAAGTTAAGCAAGAGCAATGGATTACTACGAATGGTTGGAGTAAAAGAACTCAGTTAAGCTAACAAGACTAAAGGAATTAGTGAGTTTATTTCAAGGAAATATTTAAGAGTCAGGAAGTGCGAGGTGCACCGGTTAGTAAGTAAAGACATGGCATATGTCTCAAGTATCATGAGGGATAAACATGATAACTAGATCGGTGACCCAACCTATACCTGGCAAGGAAGATGCCTGTTATGGACATGCTAATGTGCAATGAACGGGATGAAACTCCCGAAATGATTACTTAGACTACCAGGGAATATCGATCTTCACAGAAGACGATAGTAAACCCAGCTAAGAACGCAAAACGGCGTAGCCAACTAAACATACCAAAAAAGTGCAAGCCAGATGTGATGGCTTAACTTAGTAACACCCAGGATCCGTCCTTGGGGGGTGTTTGGATCATCAATGGTTGAATGACATAACGTGACTGTAACACAAGAGTTGAAACACTTACTCGGTTTAAACACCAAAGGGAACCCACCTAACAGTAGGACCCTAAGTTGCCAAAGAGACAACTTGGAAGGAGTAGTGACGCAACGACCTTGTCAGGGAGTTAATACTACCTCTAAACCATGTAATGTTGTACAAGAAAATAAATGTGTGTGAACCGTCCACAATGGACAGAGCTCGAAGCAGTAAGGCTTATAAGCCACAAATAAAGTGTGATATGTAAATTTGATCGATTGCAGAAGTTTATGTTATACAAGTGAATAGAGCGGAGGACGAACCACTGCTTTAAGAGTGGGGATACCTCTTGATGTTGTGAAACCGCGGGAGCGGTAGTTATGTGAACCAAGTTCAAGAAATATGTTAAGGTTTGACCATGTTGTTATTACCCCAGAGTGATTTGATTAAGAACAATACGAAAGGAAGTGTTTGTACCAGTTGTGGAGACCGGAAGAGTAATAAGCCAAATAGCAATGTGATGCTAAATGTAGAGTGAACAACGCTTAAGGAGCACAAAGACTCAAAAGAAATAGTGTATTCAGTGGTCATCCAAATGAATGACGAGCCACGATACGAATGATGAAATTACATGTGCAGAAGCCAATATGACGGTGGATGCCATGCAAGTCAGTGTTATACAAGAAGTAAGAATATGGTGCGCAATAAGCGGCCGTTGTATAAGTATTGTTAAATGGTAATATGGCAAATAAGCAGAATTATGAGTTAAACTCAGTGGAGATACAACGGTAAGTGATAATAAATGGGCTGGGCAGTAAGCCATTAGCCAGTATTATGAGATAAGAATCTCAGTGAAACACAGTGTGAATTCCATTGCGAATCGCATAAGAAATTTACTGCCAAGAGTTTACGCCTCTGCACTCTGTATGACTGAGTGTTTTGGTATTGCTCTAGTGCAGTAATGATCGAGTGGGATAGCTAGGATTTGGGGAAATGTTAATTGTGGTAGAATAACGCTATAATGATCGATGCATAGGAAATGCAAGGTCGCACCAATGAAATGATACTTGTACAGAACCAAATATGGAGGCATGATTAAAAATAAGTGACTGCAGTAGCACTGAATGCCAAATACCAGTATGCAATATACCTCAAGTGTGAGGAATAACAGAGAGAGCATTACACATTATGTAGTAGCTCAACCTCAACCGACAGTAAGTCGGAAGGAATCGAGTTAATCATTGTGAGATACATAGCGGCATACGCAGTAAATTATCGTGGAAGTGGATAGAAAGTTCATAACTCACCGAATTCGCTTATGGTAAGAGATATCACGCGTCGGTTGAGAAACCATTGTTACCAAGATAAAGGTGATAAATGGGAGATGTAAAATACAGTAAGAATAACGAATGGGGCAAACTAAGCTCTAAGTTATCAGAGTTGCGCAGCAGAGGCCAATTAAACCAAGCTTCAGATACCGAATGTGCATTGTGAATATGAATAAATGGCTAATTATTAACGCCTAGAAGCCTCACAGGCCAGAACCGAAACCGATTGTGAGTTAAACAAACTCCAATGAGAATTCTTGGTTTAGGGACTAAACCGTCAATATGGTTAAGATCCTCTAACCAGAACACATTGTATAATAGACCGCGTGGAAGTTAAAACACTTCACGACGGTAGAACATTTGAAACCAATGTTCAGTGATAGATTACGTGGGCGTAATCCCTTTTTAAGGGGGGTAGAGCGCAAAACCGCTTAGTGTGTTTTACCGTACAAGTGTACGTGAACTATGTTGTGCATAGCACAAAAAAAAAATTTGTTTGGATGATTGGTGCGTGCGTTACATAAACATACACATTCATTCATGGTTTAATTGTGGTAATTTTGCACAGAAGACACGAAATACCATTGTGATAAGTGTGACTACTTTGTTAATTGTTATGTGGGAGTACAAGTATAAGGGAGTAAAGGAACTCCCGGGGAACAAAAACCCTGACAGTGTATAAATGTAAAACCATGTGTTGTATTTTGATAAAATATATGTATATATGTAATATAGTGATTCATGAAAGGGTATGAAACCGACATAGAACCTAGTGAGAAAAAGATTCCCTAGGTAACTGGATTAAAGTCAATGGAGATAACTGATAGATGGAGTTCTATCCTTTGGAGATGTAATGATTATGACTAGAATGACAAAAGAATAGAAAATTGGAAATGGGTGTATTATTTGATGCTTGAAAATGAAGTGG
This sequence comes from Limonium bicolor, assembly GCA_023374045.1. NCBI lineage: Eukaryota > Viridiplantae > Streptophyta > Magnoliopsida > Caryophyllales > Plumbaginaceae > Limonium > Limonium bicolor. The sequence continues at coordinate 325,248,512 of CM041776.1, read as the reverse complement.
GAGGTGGAACTTGATTTACATGTGATCAAGGAAAACCGAACACAAATTGGGATGGAAGGATAGTTCAACACTGATGCTGATCACATCAGGGTTGGATGATTCTTGAAGCTCCCTATAAGTGGTCACAAATAACCATGCTAAGAAAAAGAAACAAAGAGCATAAGTTGGACTTGGAGTTGTATGCGTTTTCAAAAGGATTTTGAATTGGTATTTCCAAAACGTTCGATAGATACTTTACATAATGAAAGTTCTCTTACTTAACCTCACAAAGAATATTTTTGTAGTACTTGCTCACGAGCCGAGGACGTATGAGCCTTTGTCTTCGGACCGGTGACATGGGAAGTATATATGTTAAAGATTAAGTGATTGTTTTGATCTCCCAGGGCATCTGCGAAATCACAGTGTATATAAAAGATATTTTTGGTTGTTATACATGCTAAGACATGTTGTGTGGTATGTGTAATAAATAGTATTTTGACCTTGAGTCCTAATGTGGTTGAGTTCCGAAAGTTGTTATGCTACCCAGACCTATGTGTCTAAATGTTGTTATGTTACCCAGACCTGAGAGTCTAAGGGTTGTTATGTAAGTACAAATGTTGTTAAGATACCCGGACCTATGAGTCCGAGGTTATTATGTAAGTATGTTATGTTATGTATGGATGTGGATGTGTTACCCGGACCGTTAAGTCCGAGGTTGTGATGTAAAGTATGTTAGTTATGGAAGTTTTATTTTGCAAGTAATTCTCGTATTCTAATCCAATGATGTGTGGGAAATGTGAACTTCGAGGACGAAGTTCTTTTAAGGGGAGTAGATTGAAATACCCCCAAACCTTTGTATGTTGTTTACAAGTTAAAATATGGTATAATAAGGCTAAAAAGTGCCTTAGAAACATTAATGTACAATTTAAACCATAGTAAACACAATTAAGTACCTTAAAGACAATATGGGCAAAAATAGGCTCTAAGCTTGGGATAATCTTGGATAAGACTAAATAAGCTTACCAAGACTTCATTTACATGTTAATGAACATAATAAATCAATTACTAAAGAAAAACAAGCTTGAAAACAAGTTAAAACACAAAATGTGCTTTAAGGAGTCTTAAAGCACATTTTTGAAAAATTGTCTTGCAAATGGGTTTTGAATGGCTAAATGTCCATCATTACTCTTTAATTATCATGTGTACTACTTAGTATCCCACTAGGAAGTCTAAATCAATGGGAAATCAAAAATTTCACAATTATGTGCCTTGGTTAGTGAATAGTGACCAAATAGTGCTAGTTTAAGACATAAGTCAACATAAGTCAATTAATTGGTCAAGAAAGACCATAAAACCCCTAAGTACTAAAGGGGGCCGGTTTTTTGTGAGTGAGTCATCACCACTTGCTAGATAATTAAAGGAAGGAAGGAAAAGTAAGGGAAAAAGAGAAAATACTTTTAAAGCATAAATATCTTCAAAAGTAGACCTCTCACCTCATTCTCTTCTTTTCGTTTTGATTCCCACCATCTCCAACCTTCTTCCTCCTCTCTCCATCGGTCTTGCTACAGCAAAACACAATTCTCCATCTTTGAATGCTTGTAACTCATGGCTCCAAGCTCCGAATTTAATTCTGAGACTACCGTTGTCTTAGTTAGAGTAAGCTCTACATTCCTATCTTTTCAAATCTCCAAGAACTCCAATTCGGTGCCATGGAGAATCACCATTGAAGGAGCTTGAGCTCATCTTTTCATGCCTTGTCATTCTCCTTTGCTTCAAGGTAAGGAAAAACCAAAAAAAATTCTATTTTCCTCTTGTTTTGAGGTTGGCCGAAAATCACCTCTTAATGGTGCCTTGCCTTACTCTTGTTAGTAGCTTGAATTGATCTTCAAAGGACTAGGAGGAGTCCTCCCTTGCTATTTAATCAAGTTCCCTTGCAAATCCAAGGTAAACATCCCATTTAGTGTTTAAAACACTTCTTGTAATCTAGGGTTTATTCATGAGCTTAGGTATAATGCTTAATGCTCATTACCCTTATATGTGTATTGGTTAGAAGATTTACAAGTAATCAAGAGCTCCTTGCCGGTTTCTAAACAAAAGTGCAAGGAAAAACAAGTGAGGAAGTTGTGAAGAAAAAGAGGTAAATGAACTACCTTAATGAAGTTTTATGTGTCTTAAGAAAATGAGCTTGAATTGCTTATTAAACCTACCTAAAGAGCCAATGGGAAATGAGATAGAAAACTATCCACAAGGTGGTTACTAAGGGCATATTTGATGTTGTGTGTATTTGTAGGTTAAAGGCATTTAAATGTGGAAATTCAGTGTTTAAGGTTTATGCAATTTAAGCGCCTAAGAGCCATGTTATTTAAGGGCCTAAGTGCAAAGCAATTTAAGTTTATGCACTATATTGTAATGTAGTGTAATTTAAAGGTCTAGTTGTGTGTAAAGAACATTCTTTGTGAAGATGAATGTCTTAGATGGTTAAAGGATGAAAAACCATATGTTTGTGTGTAAGAATGTGTATTAAGGGATTGAGTGTTCTTGGATTGTATAATGGTGGAAAACTATGTGTTTTGCTGTAAGGATGTACTAGGGAAGCTATGGCAAAAATTTAGTTGATAAACAAAGGAGTTTGTGTGTTGTAAAGAGATTTTATGACCTAGATGGTACTAGGAATTGTTAAGTGTGAAGATGTGAAAGAAAGTGAAATAAAGTGTTCTTAAGTGTTAAGGAGCCATGGGCATAGTCTTGGAGGATTTAGAGATCAAATGGGTGTTTTGAACACACCAAGGTTATGTTAAATGAAGTGTTAAGTCTTGTTCAAGTTTTGGTAAACAAAGGAAAAATAATGCCTTGTGAAGGTCTAAGTGTAAATTTGTGGAAATAGAAGGAGTTGTGTAATGGAGGTGTTTGTGTGAAATAATGCTTTTGGAGTGTGGTATGTTTGTGAGGCAACACTTTGGTTAGTGATATTGTAGGCATGAAACACCACTTAGGAACGTAAGGAAAAGATACAAATGTTGATGAATGTTGCAAGAATTGGGTGATGGATTAGACAAGGAATTATAAGGGGTTTAAGGTGCCAAATTAGTGTTTAAGCATGTTAAGATTTATGTGGAAAGATAAGGAGAAGTTTAGGTTTGGATTGGAGGTTGAAAAGTGGCTGAAAAATAATGTTCTAGAGTGATTCTGGAGTGGTCCAGGTTTGTAAATCGGTACCTAAACCCGGACCACCCCAAAAACATACCCGAGAGTTGATGTCTGTGTGTGGTCCGGGTTTGTATCCCGGTACACAAACCCGGACCAGGTGAAAATGTAGGCAGTGAGTTATGCAATGAGATGGTCCGGGTTTGTAACCTCGGACACAAACCCGGACCACCCTAATAATGCCCCATAATGTGTTTTAAAGTGTGTTAATGATGGGGAAGTGAATGGTAATGGTTTTAGATGATGTTTAGGCCTTGTTTGGTGAGTTTTAAAGGCCATTTGGAGAATTAACAAGTGTGAGAGTGAATGTGTAAGTTGTGAACTTAAGATCACATAAGTAAACTAAGTAAACGGGATGACGGGGATAACTATGGGCGCATTAGACGTTAAACAAACATGTTACCCCAAAAGTAACTGTGATATTACCAGTTGTTCGAGAATTGTTCGAGGAACCTAGAAGGACACATTAGAGTGGACCTTGGTGACAGGTATGGTTTTCTTGCAACCTGTGTCCTACCGGATTACACCGGCTTGTATGCCAATGTGTTTTTCTGTATGTTTGCCACGTTATAAGATAAAAACATGTAATGAGTTTACGGTAATTCGTTTATGTGGCGAGTTTAGTTCCGATACCGTTTAACCTCAAATATGTGTGAAACTTAACTAACCGACTCTAGGATCACATAAGAGATCGGTATTCGGATTTAACGACCCAAACCACGGGAGCGTTCTAACCGCGGCTATGCGTGAGTTAGCTATGTGTAGTTGTGCGTGTAAGTATGTTTACATCCCTTGTGTGTCTAACCCGGTTGTAATACCTTATGGTGTGTGGATGTGATAAGTTCCATAATGGAGCTCTTAACTATATGTATATATTATGGGGGGTGAGGAATCCGGTTGTTCCGGTCGCGCGTTATTTGGGAGTGGGTATCCATATTTGCTTTACCTTCCTCTCTGTTATGTTATGGTTGTTTTCCTTCTTGGATTATGATCTCCCACTAGCTTACTCCAAAGCTTACCTATTCTGACTGATGATCGGTCTAGGGGGAACATGTGTTTGTGTGGTGTGTTCGGGTCACTATATCCGATCCATCTTTAAGTTAAGTTACTCGTCTGACTATCAGGACGGTAATGAGTGATGTAACAAGCTTAACATGAGGGTGATATGATTCTCTAGGCTTACCAAGTTAACTAACTGTGTTGGGTTGTTTCCTGAAGTGAAATGTTCCTGTGATGTAAGTGTTGTTGTTTCAGTAAAGTTATTGTGTACGGTGTGTTCGGGACTAAGTCTTTCTGACACATCCTAAGTGGCACGCATGTTCTCTATGTAGAACAGTAAGTTATTGTATAACGAGCTTATCATGGGAATAAAAAGATTCTCTAGGCTCTAATGAGATTACTAACCCACAATTCGGGGTACGTGTCCTCACGTGACCCTTTCCAAGTTATGTTGTATGTATGTTAAAATGGGATATGTGTGTATGTGGATCATGGATATGAATCCCAGTTTATAATATGGGGAATTTAAGTATAACCCGGCAAATGGATAAGTGTCGTCTAATAAGGAATTAGCTCCATTAAAGGAGAAACTCTTAAGGGTTAAAGAACACAATGAGTGATCTAACGACTATTGATATGTTGACTGATGTGTTGAGCCCCATTGTTGTGGGTATGTAATGTGTTATGTGTTTATAGTTTACATGTATGATTTAAATATAATCAACCGCATGCTTAGATGACAATTAGTTGTGCGTGGCCCGGTAGCATACGGGCTGCGGGATTACCATACCAGCAAAGGTGCTGAGCCCCTTGGGGGCCACCCTTTCTTTCCTTCTATTTCTGGTACACGGAGCTGGAAGCCGTTCGAGAGTAGGACGGGGTAGTTGTTTGTGAATGGGTAGTCGTTTAAATTACTTATGTATTGTAGGTGTAATAAGACCGAAATTGTTGTCGGCATTAGTTTGTAAATTCTCGGTATAGTTAGAACGTATATGTATAATGAATGTTGGTAATGGAAAGAGAATGTAATGTGTAGTTGCTCGGGAATCTGGTCCATCAGACCGATACAATGTATATGTATTAGCCTTGTTAGCCATGTGGGTGGCTAACGGCGTGTAACACCATTGAGTTAAGTAATGTGATGAGTTAAGTTTTCCGCTGCAATTTTTTGTTAAGTGTATGGTTGTAGTTGGGGTGTTACAGCCATACTCTTGGCCCATTTGATATATCAATATATAAGATTTTGTGACTTTATACCATTCGATTATGGTTTAGATGGTCATTCCAAGTCACCATTAATCATATAAAACATTAGACCTTTAGATAAATCATTCTAGATTTCTCGAATCCAGTTCCGGGAATTCATATGTTCACATTACGCTCTCTTTGAGAGTTTAGAACCTTTATTCAAGGGATACACATAATTTAACATGATGTACTATTTATCATTAACTTTCTCTTGAAGGTTTATAGCTCCTTTTCCAAGGGCTACACTTTTTCAAGGGTCTAGTACCAAAGTTTGTCACTCCTTTTGCAAGGGCTCAACATTTTTTCAAGAGTATACTATCTTCCACCTTTACGATATAATACTCATTTATCCACTAGGAGGAATACGTTCATTTCTCATATCGGGGTGGATTATAACATCTCATATGCATAACTCTGGTGCATTATCATGCTAGCATCACACGCTTCGGCGTGTTTATGATTTGTCTTTATCAACTTTTGGAAGTCAAACTCCATACTTCCTTACTCTTGGAATATATCATTTTGGCAATTTCTTCCCCTTTTCTAGGGTCTGAACTCCTCTTTCGATGGTTCGAATCCTGAAACTCCTAATTTCCTTTCACTGTTGGAAAAAAGAATAAACAACACTTCAAGATGAAAGCGTTCTTTATGTCCGACTATAAAAAACGCTTGTTTAATATAAGCGTTCTTTATGAGCTTTATAAAAACGCTTATATTGATAAGCGTTCTTTATGACATTTGGCGCGAGAGTATAAGAAACGCTTATACATATAAGTGTTTCTTATATGGTCCTTTTTTATATTCATTTTATACAATTTATTACCCTGCGCATAACACAAATTAAATCACAAAATTGTCATTCACAACCTGTAATACTCCGTATTTTCGTTTTTCAGATTTCGTGACATAACATCTCGGTTAATGTTATAATTAAAGTTATGTTATGTAGTGATTTGTTTAACTGATGGGCTGATGGGACGTCGGGGTCTTTAAGTTAAAAGGCGAGGGACAAGGAGGTCTTATCCCCTCTCTTTTATTTTGGTAAGCTTCTTTAAGTAATTGATTGGGCAGTTTTCTTATTTTTCAATCACGATCAGTTCTCAAGTCCCGCTCATCCTCTCGACAGTTTTTGCGCTCTCTTCTTGTCTTCTCCATTGGTGTGCTTCTGAATTTCTGGTGCGTTGCTGGTGCGTTGGGATCGAATTCCGGTTCTGTGTGTTTGCGCTTCCTCTGCTGTGATTCAGGTTTGGTTTCCCTTTCGATTTTGGTGGGGTTCGCTTCTGTTTTGAGAGAGAGACAGTTTTCTGATTGTTGGATGGTTTGCTGGCTGAATTCAGTGTAGTTTGGTGCATCTCCTCTGCTGCGTTCTGTTCGTTGAGTTGCTGGGGACGTCTGGACGGATTCTACGCTTCGAATTCATGTAAGTGGGGGATGGAATCGGGGTTTGTCTGCTCACCCTCGGGGATTGCTTTTGATTTCTATTTTCGGATCTGTTATGGGTGTGTTGCTTGTGTGATTTCTTCTCGTTTTGCGTTTAATCGATTGGCTAAACCCCCCGGGTACTGTTTTACAATCCTATGAGTTTTGGGTGAGTTTGTGATGATTTTGGCTCTCTTCTGCGCGTCTGTTCTTTCTGGGATTCGACAGTTTTGCGCTGTCCGAACTTCTGTCCGAACACGCAAGTTCGGACATGCCACTGTTTTGAGCATAACTTCTCTGTTTTAGCTCCGTTTTGAGTTCCGTTTGCGGGGTTGGATTCCCCTATCTGTGTACAAGCTTCTTATGCTGTTTATATGCATTTCCATGCACTTAAGATCTGTTTTGTGAGCTTTTGGTTTGGGACCTAGTTACTTTGCTTCTGAGCCTTGGATGGTCGGGTCGGGTTGTCCCGTAGCATGCTGCGCAGGAATTCCTTTTGTTTATACTCCTTAGGGTCTCCCTTAGGACGTTATTTGACCGACGGGTCTGTTAGCTGTCTCTACGGCTTCTGTTGTGGGATCTTTGGATCCTGAAATACCCCAAATCTAAATAATATTATTAAATCATTATTTATTGGAATATAATCCAAATATGAATCATTTCACGTACGCATGCAAACCCATGCATGAAAACGTTACGTAAAAATAGTCGTTTCTCCATAAACGCTAAAACGCCTTAGAAGCATATGGTCAAACATGACCTTGTATGACCCTCTAATATTCAAACCAAATGGTCATACAATTATTATATGAATATACAAATATATTCCCTAAGCTAAATTCAGTCAAAAACGCAAAACGCTCGGGAGTGCTCACGCCCGCCTTAAAGCACGAAAAGTCCGGAGGAGTGCCGAGGTGGCACGAACTCCTATAAAATTAATTTGAGTTCCTAACATCATTATTAACCATTATAAAGAGAACCCACGAAGTGGTTTCTCAAAATTCAGCAAAAACACAGGAGGATTTCTTAGCGCTCCTTTTTGCCCGGGTGTGTCCCGATGGCCCGTAAATTATGTCACGGGTTGTAACCCCATATCAATGTAACATCTTAGTATATGTTTATTTACTATAATAAGTGTTTACAAACACTTGGAACTCATAAAACAATTGGTTTCCCAAAATTTCCTTAGAGCACAAAAACACACCTTCGGGTGTCACGAAAATGCGTTTTACGCAATTACCTTGTAGTTTTTGACATGCCACGAATTGGTAATCTTAAATAGGGTTAAAATGACCTTCTAAATCAGTTGGTGTGACTAGTCAACAAGGTCTCTATAGGGGCCGATTTTGAGAGCAAAAACTAGTATAAAATTTGCCTTTAAAGTTTAAAAAGGCTTAAAACATAATGACTCATCATCCCATGTGCTATAATACTTAATGCAAAGAAAGTGTGACTCATTTGACCAGAGAGCTGTCGAAATTGCTAGAAAATGGCCAAGTTGGCTAGACAAAAACAAATACTAAAGCAAAAAGTAGATTCCTTTTCTTTTTGCCTTTTGATTTCTTAAGCATGTGACCTTCCTTAGCTCTTCCTTGGCTCTTCAACACCGATGGAGACCCCCATTCAACCCTTGAAATCGTGCACAAGAGGAAGAAGACAAGCATTAAACTTAGAAAAATCAAAGAAACCTTACCTTTTCTTACCTTGTCTTCTAGCCAACATTATTGTCTTTCCAACTCTTGCTTAGTCACACCACATGGCCGGTTTTCATGCTGGAAAGGAGGCATTTATTGAGCCAATAACTCATGTAATAAACTAAGGAAAAAATAGTCATGACATTAAAAATTGACAAAAAAAATCATTCCAAAGCATTCTCTTACCTATACGTGAGCTTAGTCTCATTTCCTCCTTGCACTTCATTCACGAATTGGTAAGGTTCCTACTCTCTCTTAGCTTCATCTTCTTCCTTTGAAGCTCTTAAGTCCATTAATGGAGTTTTAACTTCTATCTTCATCTTTAAGGTAATTTCCTAGCATTTCTTGTCAACCTTGAAGCAAAACTCTTCCTAGCATAACAAGAGTGTTCGGCATCAATTAGTTCTCCAAGGAGGTTGTCCAAACCAACATTAACCAAGGAGCATCTCAAGGTTATCTTAAGGTAGTTTTAATGCTTGAAAATCCTTAAAGCACATTTTTATGTGTAACCAAGTTCTACTTCTTCTAAGGTTCTTTTCTTCTTCATTTTGATGAAGGAAAATTTGTTCTTCATCCACCTTAGGAGTGCCGAATTATAAGGAGAAAAGTCTAAGGTAAATCTTGTAAAACTACTTACAAATCTACTTAAGATCTTTATTCAAGATCTAACTCCTAAAACTCCTCACCACTTGCATATAACCGAAGTGGAGCATCAAAATTTCCTTGGAGAAAGCTTGGAGATTCAAGAGGAGTTCAAGCACTTAACCACCTTTGTTAAGAAGTAAGTTTACTAAGTAAATCTTTATGTTATAAGCTTTGTTAAGCTTCTAAAAATTATACAAAAATTATGTACATCTCCTAGGTTTATTAACCGAAACTATATGGTATTATATGCCAAAAATACAATCTATAACTTATATAGAAAATATTTACCTTAAGACACATTTTTGTGTCACAAAATTTAGTTATGTTACATTAATTCAAGCCGAATTATCAAGGGCAAAAATGCTTATTTTTGAGCTAAGAATTTATATAAGACATTACAATAATTTTTACATGAGTTATATAACTCCTATGAATTTATGTATAATTATTATGACATAAATCCACTTTTATATACTATATGGTCACCAAATAAATATGGCCGAATGTCTAATTGATAAATAGGTATTAATGACCTACTTAGGTATATAAACTTATATCACAAAGTTTGGTGAGTTAAAAATATTTATTAGTGCTTAAATGGCTAATTAATTAAGTTAGTTGTGGCTTAAATGTAATTTTTACAAATTTAGTGTTATTGTGAAAGCCGAGAGCTAAAGGGGTATTTGGGTAATTATAATAATATAAGGTTAGGAATTAAGTTATGAATTTTAGATAATTTAAACAAGTGTTAAAATAACATTTTATAAGTTTTGGGCTATTATGTAATTTATAAAAGTTGTTATGAAAGTTTAGAACTTATTAGTGGGCGAATTCATAATTAAGAGATTTATTAGGCTCACCTTTGAAATTTTGAGGAATTATATTTAGACTTTAGTTTATAAGTTATTAAGAACTATTATAAAGTTTTGGGTGAAAATGTAATTAAGGAGATCAAGACAAAGCCGAATTACTTTGGGGTTAGTTTGGTAATTTAAGAATTTATATATATATATTCGGCATTTATGGAGAATTAAAATTAAAACTATAGTTTATAAGGCATTATGTAAAGTTATAAGATTTTGTGGTTAAATTGTAATATAGGGAAATAAATTATTGCCGAGAATTTAAGGGGCTAAGTTGTTATTTTTGAAAGTTATAGTACTTAAAAGCTATATACCAAAATATTAGTGTGACTATGTAATTTAGCTAAATAAGAAGTTAAAACTCTATAATATAATGAGATTAGAATTTAAATATAAAGTTTATGAATTAATGTGGTTGATTTAAATAACCGAAATATAAGGGTAATAATTTAGATTTAAATAAATATAGGTCCTATATGGATATTTGAGGAATTAGAAGAAAGAATTTTAATTAAAGGAATTATGGAATTAGAACTATGGCTTATATAGTTATAAGGAAAGTTAAAGGAAACAATAATATTATTTATGACTAAAAGGAGAATAATGAGATTATAAGAATATTATGTCATTGTAAGACATTTAAATATAGTTAAGAAAATTATAAGTTGTTATGTCACTTAGACAATTAAAATAAACAACAAATATAGTACATGAATATATGAATACATATATGTACATTAAAGGATTTATAAATAAATCAAAAAGGAATAACAAATAAGTTATACATTAAATCATGAGGTAATTAAAAGAAATAAACCTCACATGAAATAACAAATACGAGATTTGTTGAAAGATCCAATAGAATTATTATATAAGGGTAACATAAATTAACCCTCTCAGTTAATCCTATTCTAGGACTTTGTTTGACCAGACGTTGACCGGGATAACAAGCAACTACGGTGAACGGTATGGGATTCTTGCAACCTGTTTTCTACCGGATTACACCGGCTTGTGTGCTATCTGTTGTTTGAATAACGACCAAGATAATTAATGTAAAATGTTGTTTACTCTTGTGCGTGTTGTATTATTTTATGTGCGTGAATGATGCTGACTACTACGTGTATGTCCCACGCATACAAACACTACTATACCAGTGGATTAAATACCTGCGCTTCAGTATACCGAGGACTTGTACTCAAGTCTCTCACTAACTTCACTTTATAACAAACGTCATTATCCTAAACGTGATAATTGACAATACACATTGTGTTCTTGTTTAACGTCTTTATATGACACTTAACAATTCTATACTACGAGAACGAGGAGCCCAGTTGGATCTGGCCATGCATGCTACAGGAGCTGTACCTGTCTCAGGTCGTCTCCTATCTACGTCGCGACGGAACTTTCAGTTGGGAGGAAGACTCTATTCCTCCGGGTTTCTAATGCCCTTCAGTTTGAGGAAGACTTCATTCCTCTAGTGGGATTCTATTTCCCACGCCTCTCAGTTCAGGGTTTAACTACGTTATCTCCTGGGGTTTTTATACCCAACCTTTCAATCTTAACGAGGTCACTATACCTCCACTATTTAAGATATTCAGTTATACCTGTCAGTCCCATTGTGTGGACCGACTATCATTAAAGAATTTCAGTTCAGCTAACGACCTTCTGGTCTTGTTCTATGTGACATTATTGTCCTTGTATGGATACTTGTTATTATCAGACTATGCTTGTTTACAGCTTTATAAAAATGAACTGCATGTGTTCGACAAAGTAGTTGGTGTGGCCCGGTAGACGATGGGCTGCACGTTTTCCATACCAGCATTGTTTGCTGAGCCCCTTTGGGGGCACCCCCATTTTTCAGGTACCTGAAGTTGAGAAGATTACCACACCGAGTGTAGGTGGGGTAGATTCAAGCTATGGGAGTCTTCTTCTTATAGACTTGTTTTTACTTAAGTATTTTACATTGAGTTTGATTCCTAGTATCTCGGATTGTATTCGTATTCAGACCGTGACTTTTGGAGATTGTATTTGGATTAGCCTTGTTGGTCACAAGGGTGGCCAACGGCATTGTAATACCGCCCGGTTGTTGTATTTATTTCCGCTGCAGTTGTATTTTATTTGGGAGTGATCGCCGTTCAGTTTATTGGATTTCGGGTTGGGGTGTTACAAAAAGTGGTATCAGAGCGTAGTTACGCTCTGGATACAAGGATACACCGAGATTAGGATATCTAAGACTTTAGGTTAAGGGTTGAGAGATAGTATTGAAAAGAGTGTAAGTTAGTTTACTTAGACTACTATCCAAGACCAAGATTTTGACCACAGTGCCTAATATACCTCAACATCCTGCAGATGTCAGGAAGAGGAGGACGACGTGGACAGGCTGATGAGGAGCCAAACATCAGGCTGGCAGACATTGCTACTTTAATCGCTCAGGCATTTGCACAGGCGGGGGTTGCACAGCAGCAGCAGCTACCTCCACCACCACCACCCAGGGAGAGAGATTGGGTGAAGAGTTTGGCTGATCTGAGGCCAACTGCATTCAAGGGGCAGACTGACCCTGCTCACTTAGAGACATACATCATGGAGATGGAGACAGCGTTCGAGACGCTTGCAGTCCCAGCTAGGGAAAAAGTAAGCTTGCTGCCTTTTATCTGAAGGATGCAGCTAGAGATTGGTGGAACATGGTGAAAGCCGACCACCTGGATGACCCAGCTTTTACTTGGGGACATTACACTGCACTACTTAGGGGCAAATACTACCCGGCCCACACCAGGATGGTGAAGACTAGGGAGTTTGACGCCTGGAGCAGACGGGGAAAATGAGTGGATGAGTATTATGCAAGTTACTTCTACTCCGGCTACTACCCGGTATAGGATACTCGGACCAGTGTTGGTCGACCGGTTCTACGGGGGACTGAGCCCTCGACTTCAGTTTGGGATGGGACCAATCATCCCACCAGTTTACAGGTAAAACAGGAGAGACATAAACCAGTTGAAAATTTTATTACTACTATACCCCGTCATGGGAGATTTGGAGATTGATACCTTGAGATTTCAGGAATGCTATCATGCTGCCTCCGGTGGAGATCACTTGTAAGAGAAGGGATGCTTTGAGCTCCCAAAAGAGGAAGGACGGACCTGGTGGCGAAGATGCCAAGCAGGGGAACTCCAACAAAAGGAACAAACCCTATCAGAAAGGACAGGGGTCCTATCAAGGGAAGGGGAACCAAACTACTGGGAACCCCCAGTCAGGAACCCATGGAGCAGCAACTTCACAGAAAACCTACCCATCTAAGGGTAGGCACTCTAATCAGACAGTTAGATTTGAAACTTTTGTGATTACTTCAGTACCGTTGGATGTATAATTAACCTTGATTGTATTAGGTTCTGGACATGGCTCAAACACGGGCCAGAAGTATGTCCGCCGTTTCAACTGTAACAGTGCGGAAAGGATCACCCCGGCGTGGACTGCCAAGGGGAGAAAGTCAGTGCCGCTACTGTCAGATACTCGGCATCGTGCCTTCGAGTGTATCCGAAACCCGGAGAGCAGGAACTACCGCCCGGGAGCAAAGCCAAAACCGGCCTAAGAATGGAGCTAGCGATACTCGCCCTCCACCAACAAACCAGGCTCAGGGGTATAAGGGCAAAGGCCCAGCATCGGGACCCGCCCTGCATGTCATGGACCGCTCAGATGAGGCTGGTCCTTCTACCAACCCAGGTATTTCTAAACCATGTGAACCTGTTATTGAGCAATGGATGATGTGAATGAGTGCTTGCATGCCTTGATTGCCTAATTGAGTAGGAAAGAATTAGTAAGACTCACTAGTAAAATTTAAACCACGTAGGAAGCTATAAGATATGCTTTCCTATCCCCTCACCGCCCTCCCTGGAGAAAACATTATCAAAGTACAAGAACCAGGGAACGAACAATGTAAGGTTATCCAACCAGGTTTGATACTACTCAAAGGATACCTAACACCGGAGACACAAATTGCAATCATTAGAAAATGTCACGAATTGGGAGCAGGACCAGGAGGGTTCTACACTCCAGAATTTCCAGGAGGATCAAAGATGAAGCTGAAAATGATGTGCTTAGGAAAGGATTGGAATCCTTACTCAAAGACCTACCAGGATACAAGAAATGGAGATGGAGCACAAGTGCCAAAAATCCCAGAAGAATTTTTACAAATTGTGGAACAAGCAGTTAATACAGCTCAGCAACTAGAAGAAGATCCAGTTCCCAACTTAAGGGCTGATCTATGTATCATCAACTTCTATGAAGAAGGAGGCGCGTTTAGGACTACACCAGGACAATGATGAAACAAAAGGGTCCCTTGAACAGGGGATACCAGTATTGTCTTTGTCAATTGGAGATGACGCAGAGTTCCTTTATGGCGAGCAGAAGCGTGTGGACCTTGCAAAGAAAATCATATTGAGTTCAGGAGATGTTTTAGTAATGGGTGGAAAGTCAAGGTTGCTATACCATGGAATTAAAAGGATTAAATTAAACACAGCACCTTCGACAGTGATAAACACCACTCACATGAAACCAGGAAGATTAAGTTTGACTTTTAGAAAGTACTAGTATTGTAATTGTTTGGACATCTGAAAGGAGATCATCTCATCAATGAAGCATTATTGTTATGAAAGTGAATGTCTTTAGACCCCATCATATATCAAAGTACTTACTCAGATTCTGTTATTAGGTTGTACTAAGGAGACGGAAGGTGCCTTAAGTATCTTACTGAGGAGGAGGCCAGCAAGGGCGGCGCGATCCTCACTGGTACCTTTCCGGTTAATGGAGTGGATGCATTAGTACTGTTCGACTCCGGAGCCTCACATACTTTCGTTTCGCCTTCGCTTGCGGGGAAGTTGGGGCTAGACGCTGTAGAGTTACCTGATTTTAAGGTGGCACTCCCGTCTAAGGAGAAGATCAGTTGCACTCGTCTTTATAGAGGAGCCACTATCAGTATTAAGGAGGAGGATTTCCATTGACCTTATTGAGTTCAGAGGTCTAGGATTCGATGTTATAGCCGGGATGGACTGGCTGGGGCGGCACAGAGGCCGCATTCTTTGTGCAGAGCGCAGACTGTTACTTAAGAGCCCATCAGGAGTGACAGTATCTTACCGTCAGAGCCCTAGAGCACCGTCTATAAAAGTTATATCTGCTATGTCCATGTACAAGCACGTCAGGAAGCAGAAGGAAGTATACTATGCTATGTTCAGGATGTAGAGCACGACCCTGATTTTGATCCAGCTATGCCAGTGGTGTCGGAATTTCCAGATATTTTTCCAAAGGAACTTCCAGGCTTACCGCCATCCAGAGAGGTAGAGTTCTCCATCGAATTACTACCAGGTACCGGTCCCATAGCTAAGGCACCGTACCGTATGGCACCAGCAGAGATGGCTGAGCTGAAGGAGCAGCTGAAAGATTTATTGGACAAGGGATACATACGACCTAGCGTATCTCCTTGGGGAGCACCAGTCCTATTTGTGAAGAAGAAGGATGGAAGCCTTCGTTTATGTATTGATTACAGAGAGCTTAATGCAGTATCGGTGAAGAACAAATATCCACTACCACGGATTGACGATTTATTTGATCAGCTGAGAGGAGCAAAAGTGTTTTCGAAGATCGATTTGAGATCAGGCTACCATCAGATACCCATCAGGGAGCAAGACATAGAAAAGACAGCATTCAGAACACGGTATGGCCACTATGAGTTTACAGTTATGCCTTTTGGCTTGTCAAATGCACCTGCAGTCTTCATGGATTTGATGAACAGATTATTCAGAGAGCAGTTGGATAAGACCGTGGTTGTTTCATCGATGACATCCTCATTATTCAAAGTCTAAGGAAGAGCATGAGAGTCACCTCCGACATGTACTTGAGATCTTAAGGGAGAACCAGCTTTATGCTAAGTTCTCCAAATGTGAGTTTTGGTTGGACAGAGTTTCCTTTTAGGACATGTTATCTCTGATGCTGGGATCGCAGTGGATCCAGCAAAGATAGAAGCAGTTCGCACTTGGCCTAGGCCAAAGACAGTTACGGACATCAGGAGTTTCCTTGGTTTAGCAGGATACTACAGAAGGTTTGTCAGAGACTTCTCCAAAATAGCCAAACCTATGACCAGCTTAATGAAGAAGGACGCACCTTTCACATGGACTACTGAATGTGAGACCTCATTCGAGCTTTTGAAGAATGCTTTGACATCAGCACCAGTTTTGACTATACCTGAAGGCACAGAGGGTTATGAAGTTTACTGTGATGCATCAGGCAGGGGATTAGGGTGTGTACTCATGCAGAATGGGAAGGTAGTCGCCTACGCTTCCCGACAGTTGAAGAAACATGAGGAAAACTATCCCACACATGACTTGGAGCTTGGAGCTATTGTTTTTGCATTGAAGATCTGGCGCCACTACCTGTATGGTGTCCAGATGACCGTATATTCGGATCACAAGAGTTTGAAGTATGTATTCACCCAGAAGGAGTTAAACATGAGACAAAGAAGATGGGTTGAATTTCTTAAGGACTATGACATTGATTTGCAGTACAAAGAAGGAAAGCTAATGTTTGTAGCAACACACAGCGACGAGCACATTCCTAAACGCCATTTGGGGAGCTCGAGTCTTATGGACGACAATACGTAGAGCACAGCAGAGTGATCAGCGAATGATGGAGATCAGTCAGAAGTTGTCTGACGGTACATTCGAGGGTGGAAAATATGAGTTCCAGTTACATGATGATGGACTCATCAGATTGAAGGGCAGATTGTGTATTCCCAGAGACAGCACAGATATAAATGAAGCATATTCTTCGAGAGTCCCACACTTCTTCCACATCTGTCCATCCAGGAGCTTCTAAGATGTACAAAGATCTAAAGAGGTATTTCTGGTGGAGTGGTATGAAGGGCGACGTGACAGAGTATGTGATTTGATGTCTCACTTGCCAGAAAGTGAAATTCGAACATAGACGACCTGGAGGTATGGTACAGTCTATGCAGTCCCAGAGTGGAAGTTTTATGATATCTCCATGGACTTCGTGGTGGGACTACCACCTACGAGAGGAGGCCTTAATATGATTTGGGTTGTTTGATCGACTGACTAAGGTTGCTAGGTTTATTCCGATGAAAGACCTTGGAAAGTGCCAAAGTTGCAGAACTATTTGAACAGGAGATTATCAGACATCATGAGTACCTAAGACTATTGTCTCAGATCGAGACACTAGATTTCTCTCACGATACTGGCGAGCTACTCGCGAGCACTTGGCACTGAGTTGAAGCTTAGCACAGCATTTCATCCTCAGACAGATGGTCAGTCAGAGAGGACTATTCAGACCTTAGAGGACATGCTACGAGCAGTGCCTTGGATTTCCAGGGCAGCTGGATAGATAGACTACATCTCATCGAGTTTGCTTATAATAACAGCTATCACGCCTCTATACAGATGTCACCTTTCAAGCCTTATATGGCAGACCATGTCGCACACCATTGTGCTGGGACGAGTCTAGTGAGACCGTCATCATTGGGCCTGAGTTAGAGCAAGTCCAGGCAGAAGTACAACATCAGAAGTAACATGAAAGCAGCACAAGACAGGCAGAAATTATATGCTGATGAGAGGCGACGAGACCTTGAGTTCGCAGTTGGCGACCAGGTATTTCTACGAGTATCACCCAAAGGTGTATTCAGATTTGGGCAAAAGGGCAAGCTAAGCCCGAAATTTGTAAGACCCTACGCTATCATAGAGCGGGTGGGCCTTGTGGCATATCGACTTGATTTGCCAGCTGAGTTGGGCAAAGTACACAATGTTTTTCATGTGTCTCAGCTTAAGAAATACATGCCTCATCCTCTCATGTTCTACAACCAGAGACACTCTCATTAGAACCAACAATGCGGTATGTGGAAACACCGCAAAGAATCTTAGACAGAAAGACACGAGACACTCGAAACAAATCTGTGAGCCTAGTAAAGGTTCTTTGGTCGAACCACGATGTGGAAGAGGCCACATGGGAACTAGAAGCTGATATGCGAGCGAAGTTTCCCTCACTATTACCGACTAGACACTTTAGTCTAGGGTACGTGGGCGTACCCCTCTTTTTAGGGGGGTAGAGCCTTTTTCGTTTGTGAATTTAGTATGCATTTTGTTGCACTTTCGTGCATTTCAGTGACACTTTGTCTATATGTGTTCTTGTGAAACACTGTTCAGTATATTTCAGTGACACTTTGTCTTGTATGTGTTCTTGTGTAACACTGTTCAGTATATCTCAGCGACACTTTGTCTTGTATGTGTTCTTGTGTAAACTGTATTTGAATGTACTTTGTGCACTATTAGATATGAAAAGTGACTGTGTAATTACATCACACTATTGTTCCAGAGTATTCCTGTTGTGTTTGATGTACACTGTGAACTTAGGAATATAGAGACTTGGGACTTGATCCCTAAAAACTAGATTGAGTTGTGGATACTTAGTGGAACTTGATTCCCCACAACCTTATAATTTAGATATGAGACTTCGGGGCGAAGTCCTTTTTAAGGGGGTAGATTGAAATACCCCAAATCTAAATAATATTATTAAATCATTATTTATTGGAATATAATCCAAATATAAATCATTTCACGTACGCATGCAAACCCATGCATGAAAACGTTACGTAAAAATAGTCGTTTTTCCATAAACGCTAAAACGCCTTAGAAACATGTGATCAAGCATGACCTTGTATGACCTTCTAAAACTCAAACCAAAGGTCATACACTCATTATATGAATATATAAATATATTCCCTAAGCTATATTCAGTCAAATACGCAAAATGCTCGGGAGTGCTCACGCCCGCTCCTTAAAGCACGAAAAGTCCGGAGGAGTGCCGAGGTGGCACGAACTCCTATAAAATTAATTCCTAGAGTTCCTAACATCATTATTAATCATTCTAAAGAGAACCCCGAAGTGGTTTCTCAAAATTCAGCAAAAACAACAGGAGGATTTCTTAGCGCTCCTTTTTGCCCGGGTGTGTCCCGATGGCCCGTAAATTATGTCACGGGTGGATGTAACCCCATATAACCCAATGTAACATCTTAGTATATGTTTATTTACTATAATAAGTGTTTACAAACACTTGGAACTCATAAAAACAAATTGTTTCCAAAATTTCCTTAGAGCACAAAAACACACCTTCGGGTGTCACGAAAACGCGTTTTACGCAATTGCCTTGTAGTTTTTGACATGCCACGAATTGGTAATCTTAAATAGGGTTAAAATGACCTTCTAAATAAGTTGGTGTGACTAGTCAACAACTCTCTATAGGGGCCGATTTTGAGAGCAAAAACTAGTATAAAATTTGCCTTTAAAGTAAAAAAAAAGGCTTAAAACATAATGACTCATCATCCCATATGCTATAATACTTAATGGAAAGAAAGGTGTGACTCATTTGACCAGAGAGCTGTCGAAAATATGCTAGAGAACATGGCCAAGTTGGCTAGACAAAAACAAATACTAAAAGCAAAAAGTAGATTCCTTTTCTTTTTGCCTTTTGATTTCTTAAGCATGTGACCTTCCTTGGCTCTTCCTTAGCTCTTCCTTGGCTCTTCAACACCGATGGAGACCCCCATTCAACCCTTGAAATCGTGCAACACAATGAGGAGACAAGACATTAACTTAGAAAAATCAAGAGAATATACCTTACTTTTCTTACCTTGTCTTCTACCCATTATTGTCTTTCCAACTCTTGCTTAGTCACACCACATGGCCGTTTTCATGCTGTAAAGGAGGCATTTATTGAGCCAATAACTCATGCAATAAACTAAGGAAAAGAATAGTCAAATGACATTAAAAATTTACAAACAAAAATCATTTCCAAATTGCATTCTCTTACCTATACGTGAGCTTAGTCTCATTTCCCTCCTTGCACTCTTCATTCACGAATTGGTAAGGTTCCTAACTCTCTCTTCTAGCTTCATCTTCTTCCTTTGAAGCTCTTAAGTCCATTAATGGAGTTTTAACTTCTATCTTCATCTTTAAGGTAATTTCCTAGCATTTCTTGTCAAACCTTGAAGCAAAACTCTTCCTAGCATAACAACAAGAGTTCGGCATCACTTAGTTCACCAAGGAGGTTGTTCAAACCAACATTAATCCAAGGAGCATCTCAAGGTTATCTTAAGGTAGTTTTAATGCTTGAAAATCCTTAAAGCACATTTTTATGTGTAACCAAGTTCTACTTCTTCTAAGGTTCCTTTCTTCTTCATTTTGATGAAGGAAAATTTGTTCTTCATCCACCTTAGGAGTGCCGAATTCATAAGGAGAAAAGTCTAAGGTAAATCCTTGTAAAACTACTTACAAATCTACTTAAGATCTTTATTCAAGATCTAACTCCTAAAACTCCTACACCACTTGCATATAACCGAAGTGGAGCATCAAAATTTCCTTGGAGAAAGCTTGGAGATTCAAGAGGAGTTCAAGCACTTAACCACCTTGTTAAGAAGTAAGTTTACTAAGTAAATCCTTATGTTATAAGCTTTGTTAAGCTTCTAAAAATTATACAAAAATTATGTACATCTCCTAGGTTTATTAAAACCGAAACTATATGGTATTATGTGCCAAAAATACAATCTATAACTTATATAGAAAATATTTACCTTAAGACACATTTTTGTGTCACAAAATTTAGTTATGTTACATATTAATTCAAGCCGAATTATCAAGGGCAAAAATGCTTATTTTTGAGCTAAGAATTTATATAAGACATTACAATAATTTTTACATGAGTTATATAACTCCTATGAATTTATGTATAATTATTATGACATATAAATCCACTTTATATACTATATGGTCACCAAATAAATATGGCCGAATGTACTAATTGATAAATAGGTATTAATGACCTACTTAGGTATATAAACTTATATCACAAAGTTTGGTGAGCTAAAAATATTTCATTAGTGCTTAAATGGCTAATTAATTAAGTTAAGTGGCTTAAATGTAATTTTTACAAAATTTAGTGTATATATTGTGAAAGCCGAGAGCTAAAGGGGTATTTGGTGAAATTATAATACAATATAAGGTTAGGAATTAAGTTTATGAATTTTAGATAATCTAAACAAGTGTTAAAATAACATTTTATTAAGTTTTGGGCTATTATGTAATTTATAAAAGTTGTTATGAAAGTTTAGAACATAAAAAGGGGTGAATTCATAATTAAGAGATTTATTAGGCTCACCTTTGAGATTTTGAGGAATTATATATTTAGACTTTAGTTTATAAGTCATTAAGAAGTTATTATAAAGTTTTGGGGTGAAAATGTAATTAATGGAGAGTTCAAGACCAAAGCCGAATTACTTGGGGTTAGTTTGGTAATTTAAGAATTTATATATATATTCGGCATTTATGGAGAATTAAAATTAAAACTATAGTTTATAAGGCATTATGTAAAGTTAATAAGATTTTGTGGTTAAATTGTAATTATAGGGAATAAATTATTGTTGCCGAGAATTTAAGGGGCTAAGTTGTTATTTTTGAAAGTTATAGTACTTAAAAGCTATATACCAAAATATTAGTGTGACTATGTAATTTAGCTAAATAAGAAGTTAAAACTCTATAATATAATGAGATTAGAATTTAAATATAAAGTTTATGAATTAATGTGGTTGATTTATAAATAACCGAAATATAAGGGTAATAATTTAGATTTAAATAAATATAGGTCCTACATGGATATTGGAGGAATTAGAAGAAAGAATTTTAATTAAAGGAATTATGGAATTAGAACTATGGCTTATATAGTTATAAGGAAGTTAAAGGAAAACAATAAATATTATTTATGACTAAAAGGAGAATAATGAGATTATAAGAATATTATGTCATTGTAAGACATCTAAATATAGTTAAGAAAATTATAAGTTGTTATGTCACTTAGACAATTAAAATAAACAACAAATATAGTACATGAATATATGAATACATATATGTACATTAAAGGATTTATAAATAAATCAAAAGGAATAACAAATAAGTTATACAATAAACCATGAGGTAATTAAAGAAATAAACCTCACATGAAATAACAAATACGAGATTTGTTAAAAGATCCAATAGAATTATTATATAAGGGTAACATAAATTAACCCTCTCAGTTAATCCTATTCTAGGACTTTGTTTGACCAGACGTTGACCAGGGTATAATCAACTGCAAACTACGGTGAACGGTATGGGATTCTTGCAACCTGTTTTCTACCGGATTACACCGGCTTGTGTGCTATCTGTTGTTTGAATTAACGACCAAGATAATTAATGTAAAATGTTGTTTACTCTCGTGCGCTGTTGTATTATTTTATGTGCGTGAATGATGCTGACTACTACGTGTATGTCCCACGCATACAAACACTACTATACCAGTGGATTAAATACCTGCGCTTCAGTATACCGAGGTCTTGTACTCAAGTCTCTCACTAACTTCACTTTATAACAAACGTCATTATCCTAAACGTGATAATTGACAATACACATTGTGTCCTTGTTTAACGTCTTTATGACACTTAACAACTCTATACTACGAGAACGAGGAGCCCAGTTGGATCTGGCCATGCATGCTACAGGAGATGTACCTGTCTCAGGTCGTCTCCTATCTACGTCGCGACGGAACTTTCAGTTGGGAGGAAGACTCTATTCCTCCCGGGTTTCTAATGCCCTTCAGTTTGAGGAAGACTTCATTCCTCTAGTGGGATTCTATTTCCCACGCCTCTTGTTCAGGGTTTAACTACGTTATCTCCTGGGGTTTTTATACCCAACCTTTCAATCTTAACGAGGTCACTATACCTCCACTATTTAAGATATTCAGTTATACCTGTCAGTCCCATTGTGTGGACCCGACTATCACTAAGAGATTTCAGTACAGCTAACTTGACCTTCTGCAGTCTTGTTCTATGTGACATTATTGTCCTTGTATGGATACTCGTTATTATCAGACTATGCTTGTTTACAGCTTTATAAAAAATGAACTGCATGTGTTCGACAAAGTAGTTGGTGTGGCCCGGTAGACGATGGGCTGCACGTTTTCCATACCAGCATTGTTTGCTGAGCCCCTTTGGGGGCACCCCCATTTTTCAGGTACCTGAAGTTAAGAAGATTACCACACTGAGTGTAGGTGGGGTAGATTCAAGCTATGGGAGTCTTCTTATAGTTACTTGTTTTTACTTAAGTATTTTACATTAGAGTTTGATTCCTAGTATCTCGGATTGTATTCGTATTCAGACCGTGACTTTTGGAGATTGTATTTGGATTTAGCCTTGTTGGTCACAAGGGTGGCCAACGGCATTGTAATACCGCCCGGTTGTTGTATTTATTTTCCGCTGCAGTTGTATTTTATTCGGGAGTGATCGCCGTTCAGTTTATTGGATTTCGGGTTGGGGTGTTACTTTAGTGTTTGACATGCAAAAAATTATTCTACACATTTTTAATTAGAGAAAATTTGAACTTTTAATTTTCAACTAAGATTGATTAAAGCCTTATTTAAATTATGTTTAACTTGTTTTAATTTTAGTTTGACTACCTAACTAACATCATTTTATTTATGATTTCAAGGTTTTAATATGGTCAAAAGTAAAAATTATTGATTCATTCTTCAAATGAGGGGGAAATAGAAGCACTAGTGAGCCACCGCAACTTAATAATGAGCTAGTATAAGCTCCTAGTTCTATTAACAATAATCCTTATGAGGAAGAGCCTCCTTTAAAAGCTCCTCAACTTGAAGAGGTTAATACGCTAGAGTCACGGATGCTCAACATGACTACTTAATTCGTGGTTCAGGTTTTTACGGCCCCCAATTGTGAAGTATCCAACTCAATGTGATGATATTAGACGGGCATGTATAAAACTTGTACCTTATCAGTTTCAAAAACATGAGTCCCCTCTCAATGGCATCGTTGGTCAAAGGCGAAGGTTTCAGGCATCTTGGTTTAATAACTATTTTTTGTAGTAATTTGAGGCAAAAAGATTAAGTGTTTTTCCTTCCATGTTATCTTTAGCAAGAAGCCCATTAGGCGAGTTGATTCCACACATTTACTGTCAAAGGCTTTAATAGCTGGAAGAAGGTGAACGAGGGAAAAGGTTGTGCTTTTGTCAGCCATGAAGGTACAACTCCTAGCTCAGTACATAATTGTTCAGTGAGATGCTACGAAGATTTTAAGAATCAATCTTGTCACATTGAGAATGTTAAATACAAACAAGCCTCTCAACAAAATGCAAGTAAGATTGCGCTTGAAACTTCAGTTGAAGTTATCAAGTGGCTTACATTTCACGCATATGCATTTAGAGAACATGATGAAAATTTGATTCCAAAAATCAAGGAAATTTTCTTGAATTGCATAAATTGCTAGCATCTTACAACAAGGATGTTAGTGATGTGATGTTAGGAAATGCACCTCAAAATGCAAAATATACATCAAACAGACATTTAAAAGGAAATTCTATGTTTTTTATGAGTGTGCAAGAAGCCGTTTATGATGAAATTGGTGACACAAAGTTTTGTTTGATAGTGGAAGACGCTTGGGATGAATAATAAAAAGGAACAAATGGCTATTGTTATCAGGTTTGTTGATTGTCAAGGATATGTGAAAGAGATTTTTGGATTTGATTCACATGAAAGATACGACTGCATCAACTTTGAACAAGAGATATCTTCTTATTTATTATACCATAAAGTTTATGTTTAGAACATTCGCGGTGAAGGGTATGATGGAGCTAGTAATATACGTAGAAAATGGAATGGGTTTCATGCCTTGTTTTTAAGGGAATTCCTTATTTTTATTATGTTCATTGCTTTTCCCATCAGTTGCAATTGAATCTAGTTGTTGCATATAAGGATGTGAATGAGGTGCATAGTTTTTTTTATGAATATAAACTTAGTTGTGAATGTCATTGACTCTTCTTGCAAGGGTAATAATGAACTACAAGCAGCTCAACTCGTTGAGAGTTTTCATCTAGCTGAACTTGGAGAGCTTGAAAGTGGAAAGGGGGCGATCAAATCATGTTTTTGCAAAGACCGGAAGGTACTAGATGAAGTTCACATTTTAGATCTATTTGTAGCTTGATGAGCTTTTTTGGTCCTGCAAGTGTGGTAACAAATAGCATTGCTATTAAAGTTTCAACAACTTCTCAAAAAGGTGATGTAGAGTTTTCTCTGAGATTCTTATTATCATTTGATTTTGTATTTGTGATGCATGTGAAGGAAATCAGGGGGATAACTGGAATGCTTTGTCAAGCGCTACAAAAGAGATCTCACGATTTTGTGAATGCTTTCTACTAAAAAGACATTAACTCAAAGACTAAGATATTAAGGGTGGCATTCACTTTTGAATAGTGTTACTCCTTTTTATCGAAATCACAACATTCAAGTGTCATATTTGAGCAGAACTTACACTGATATCATTCGATCTCGCCGTAGGAAGAAACTGCAAGTGTTGAGCATCACTATCGGGTTAAAGTATATATTTCTTCTATTGATCGCCAGTTGCAAGAGTTCAATTGCGGATTTGGTGAGTCGGTCACAAAACTTCTTTCACTTACTCTTACTTTGGATCATAGAGATTCATACAAGTCCTTTACTATTTATGACATATGTAAACTAGCAGAAAAGTTTTATCCTCCAGATTTTTCAAAGCAAGAACATATTTAGTTGAGGGAGCAGTTGCAACACTATAAGAGATAGACGTTTTTTGCCATTAACATTTGGGAAATGCTTGCTCCATTCCCACATTATGCAGAGGGCTGCAAGAAACTGAGAAATGTAAAATATATTCTTTGGTTTATAGGTTAATTCAATTTGTTTTGACTCTTCCTATTTAACAGCAACATGTGAAAGGGCATTTTTGGCAATGAAAATTGTAAAACAAAACTTCGAAGTGGTGTGAATGATGAGTTTCTTAAGAGCTACTTGATTGTCTATATCAAAAGGAAATTTTTTGAGACTTTTTCTACAAACAAGATCATAGATGATTTCATCTCTATAAAGGAAAGGCATGCACACCTTAGTTTGAACAAGATAAAATATTCTATGTAGTTGGTGTACTTCATGTCTATTTGTGCTTAACTAGTTTTGTTCTTTCATCTTTAACTATGATTAGTTATAGTTTTTAATGGTCATGTGACATCTATGTTTTTATATATTTATGCATTGTTCTTATTTTTCTTGGTGAAGACCTATTGAAGCCTTTTTGTGTCAAGAGTTCATTTGCTATTTCTTAATCCTATACCACATTAGCAACACTTGATTTACTGTCTCTTCTTTGGTATTGGCATTGATGTATGAATAGAATACATATTTTAAGATTTTTGAAATACAAACTTACTATAGGATGATTGTAAAATCTTGATAATTTAAAAGATAGAACATTAAAAAAGTCTCGCCCCCCCCCCCCTCTAATATCATTTCCTCACTTGGCCCTGCACACAAAGTGACAAGTTCAGCCGAGAAGGGGTGTGTTTGAAGGATTCGAACTCAGGGCCTCTTGCTCCCATACACCACCAACTCTACTAGGTTAGGGCCATACTTCTTCAATTTGGGTGAGAGAAGAAGAGGTTTTGTTTTTCCTAAAAAAAGTTTCCTATTATGAAATAAGATATATTCACAGAGCAGGTTAAAAAATCTTTGAAAAGACTAATGAGAGTTTTTAGGTATAACTAAAATTATGAATGATATATTGGTAAGATAGTCATTTTATATTCCTCCTAAATTTTTATTTACTTTTTTGTAGCTTGACAAATTAATACTCCTATCTTGATATGGCTACCATTTGTTATTTGATGTCAATCTCATTCTAGAGTAATGGTGACCACAGTCTGGTTCTGGTTTGATTCCAGTTCCACTAATTCTGATACCAGACAAGAGAATTTGGAACCGGTTAAGATCAGTTTATGGGCAGTTCCAAATCCTAAGGTTGTATCCAGCTTTGGAAGGACCGGTTTCGGTTCCAATTCCAATTCCAATTCAGCTCCAGATTTGGTTTCAGTTTTGAATTTTTTTGAATTTTTTCGATTTTTAATTTTCATAATGGAAGGCAGAAGTTAATAGTTGTTTTGACCAAATTCGTGGCGGTTCTACCGATTTTGGTTCTGGTTCTACATACTCAACCTCACACCAAACGTACCGGTTCCAGTTCAACCGATTCCAAGATGGTTCAGGTTCTTAGTCGGTTTCGGTTCGATCCCAAATCTCAAAGGACATATTCGGATTCATTTGGTAAGTGTCGATTCCGGTTCCAATCGGTTTCGATTCAGTCCCAGCAGTTCAGGTTGGAAGTTAGAACCAGTTTCAGTGGCCACCATTATTCTAGAGGAAGCTTTGCAAATTCGCGAAATCCCACTGTTATGTGCCCTGATGTCAAGCTTTTGGAAACATGAATTCCCGGATCATGAAGATGCGCATATCTCACCTTTTGTTGAAGAATGTCGTTTTTGGCTGTGTCATTTTATTATGGCTAATCTGTACAGTATTGATACTCCTTAATTATTCTAGATTACTCAACTATATGTAGAGTGAGATTTCAATAGAGGAGTTCTTTTGGGAAAATTCTAATATGTAAAATATCATATTATTATTGCATTCCTGATCAATTTCAAATGTAATTTTTTTTATATTTCTAATAAAAGTTTATTCAGTATGAGGTGAAGATTGTTCAATTTTAAATAGATATAAAATTGTTTTATTAATTGTAAGAATTTGTTTGATCTGATGTAAATGTTTTGTATTATTAGTAAAGACTTCATGATATAATACAACAATTTTAGTATAGCCCCTCCGGTCCTCCATGAGTAAAAAATTCACATCTAAAACATTTTAATTGAAATAAAGTTCTGTTAGATTTGTACTGAAACAAAGTTAGTGTTCCACATTCTCAACAACTAGAGTTGATTACACTTCATTTATATAGCTCAAATCAATATAAAAAGGGAGAATATCTTCAGTTGGATTTCCAGAGATACAGTAGGAAAAAAGGAAGAGAAACTGTCTGTTGGCTTGACTGGATCTGGGATAAACTTTTAGAAAATGATCACTTGGGATTCCCAAGGCGGAGCCAAAAGAAAACTTCGGGACGCAATTTTATTTTAATAATAAA
Source organism: Limonium bicolor (assembly GCA_023374045.1). NCBI lineage: Eukaryota > Viridiplantae > Streptophyta > Magnoliopsida > Caryophyllales > Plumbaginaceae > Limonium > Limonium bicolor. The sequence continues at coordinate 325,220,361 of CM041776.1, read as the reverse complement.
TATAATATCAATGTTTAATATAAAATAAATAGTTAAAGTAAAAATACTTACTATATGATTTTATGGTTACTTTTCATATAAACAATTATAAGTTGCATGTATATATACTACCTCCGTCCCGTCATAAGTGTCCTGTTTGCTTTTTGGCACGTTTTTCCACCTCATATTAAACATATAAGGTAAAATAATTTTATAAAACTAAATTTTGTATTATATAGTTTATCATGTAAGGAATCATATGTAAAACTTAAATTTTCAAAATTAATTTATCTTATATGTTAAAAATGAAGCCAAACGACATATCCAAATAGTAAATAGGACGGTCAAGGTGGACGGAGGGAGTATATTTCTAATTGTTTATATATATATATATATATATATTATATTATATAAAAAAAAACAATTAGATATATATATACATGCAACTTATAAATAATTAAAAATCAAATTATAGTAATATATATGGTGACAATAACAAGAACTTATTAACTTAATAAAAATTACAGCAAGATAAACACATTTTTTTAGAAAGTCCCAACAAGATAAAAGCAAACTTGAATTCAAATTATGATTATAACTATCCAAACGTCAAAATATAGGAGTTTAATAACACCAATTAATGTATAATGTTTTAAATGTAGCTTACTATTAGCTCAGTTGGCTTTTTTGCTTTGAAACATTATACACTCCTGAGTCCCACATCATGAACTACTAGAAATAAACTACAATTTGTGATATCTACACCGGAGATATATTTGGGAAAAGGAACGCGCGGCGCGTAGGCCCCCTTTTCTAGGGATTTCACCTCCTCGGTGAACTCCTCACCGCTGTTACGATTCTCCATCTTCAAGGGATAAATCATCTCGCAGTATCGCTCCAGCACTCTCCGGTCAACAGTGGTGTCGTAGCTTGCCTTGGAAAAATCATCTCACAATTTGTTCCAACCCTCTCCGGCCAGCGGTGGCGGCGTAGAGTGCCTTGGAAGGAGTACAAAAGCGTGGCGCCACGTGAAGATTGACAAAGAAGGAAAAAACGGTGTCTGATTGGGAGATTGACAGAAGTTTCCCAGCGGTGAACGTTCCTGACGACTTTGGAAGGATGGAAACTGCTTCTAAACCATCGTATAGTGAAGCTGTTTCCCGGAAGAAAGATATAGCTCCCGTGGTACCATCTGATGAAGAGATGTTGGATCAAGAGGAAGTTGAGGAAGATGAAGACCTGGCAGATGAAGATCCCCTTTGCCCAGTAGTGAGGTTTCCAAAGGAATGGATTCAGGAGATTAACAAAGAATGGAGGAATGCGGTTATTGTCAAGCTGGTTAGGTAAGACATTTCCGATTCAGATTCTTACGGAAAGATTAAACCAAAGATGGAAAACCAAGGGGAGGTTTGAGGTTCCTTGGTGGGGAATGGTTACTTTTCGGTCAAGTTTGAATTGAAAGAAGACAGAGACATGGCGTTGTATGGTGGTCCTTGGATGATAGGGGATCATTATTTAACTGTAAGAAGGTTGGTTAGAAATTTTGATACCAGATCAGAAGCTTTAGCCAATTTAGATGTCTGGACTAGGTTTCCTGATTTGAGGGCTGAGTTTCTGACCAAAAACTGCCTATCAACAATAGGCAATAAATTGGGGAAATTTCGCAAGGTGGAGGTTGCAAGATCCAGGCTGGGAAATCCCCTGAGTGGGAAGGTTTGCATCAGTATAGATCTGTCAAAACCTTTGATTGAGAAAATTAGAATTTTCAATGGGATTCAGAGGGTGGAGTATGCAGGTCTTCATCTTCTTTGCTTCAGTTGTGGAAGATATGGGCACCATGTAGAAAAATGTCCTTTGAGAGAAAATGAAGAGGTGATTATTAATGATGGCGGGTATAAGATGGTTCAGAGTAGTGCGAAAGAGGATGGTTTAATTTTAAAGGAGAATTTTGGACCATGGATGAAAGTAAGTAGAAGGAAGAAAACTTACAACAGAAGGACATCGGATGCTTCAGGGGTGAAGGATTTGATATCTGGGGACAAGAAGAACTAGATTGTGGATGAAGAACCTAGTCATGGGAATACAGAGGAGCTGGAGAAAAAACAAGAAGATGTATCTCAGAGCATCACAGTTCTAAATAACGGATTTGAAGCTCTTGAAATGGGTTTGGAAGAGAAGGCTGATCATGAAGCTGACAAAATGAGGGAAATCACTGAACCGGAAGATAATGAAATTGTTCAAGAATTGCAAGCAACAGAAGAGAGACTAAGGACATCCTAAAGGATAAGATGGACTCTGGGGGGCAAAGGAAAGCAGTGAAGCAAGTGGAAACAAGCTCTTTCCAGCTAAGTTTTCTAACCTTAATCCTCATTCGGAAAATGTTCAGATTATTAGTAAGATAAAATGATTGAGTAAAAATGTGGAGAAAACACCCAAGTCTAGTGATGATGCTTTGCCTACTGGTGAGAGTTGATGTTTCATATGTGTGAAATTGTGTTGATCCTACTTATATGATATATTGATGGTTGGGAACCTTAAAATATTGTCTTGGAATGTGAGAGGGGCGGGGAAAAATAGTTTTCTTCCTTCCATTAAAAATCTTTTGCTTCTGCATAAACCGATGTTTTGTTCATTTGTGAGCCTAGAGTGAGTGGTCAAAAAGCTAATAATATCATGTTAAGGATTGGCTTTCCTTTTTCCTATAAAGTAGATGCCATAGGATTTAGTGGTGGGCTTTGGCTTTTCTGGAAAATCAATGTGTCTGTTAGTATTATTAAATCTGAGGATCAGTTTATCCATACTGCAATAGGTTTTGATAATATTAACCTATTAGGCACTTTCGTCCATGCAAAGCCTCCTAGTATCGATAGGATCATACTTGGGAACCGTTTGAACCAGTTTGCTCCTATCGATAATGAAATTTGGTTTTTGACAGGAGACTTTAATTCCATTCTTTCTTTAAGGGATAAAAAGGGGGAATTAGAGATCTTAATAAAGGTAGTACTACCTTTAGAAATGGGGTTCATTAATGTGGGCTGAGGGACCTTCCTTCAAAAGGAGTTAACTATACCTGGACAAATAGATCTATATTTGTGAGGTTGGATAGAACTTTAGTTTCAGCCAATTAGACTGATTGTTTCCCTTTAGTTCGGTAGAGAATCTGCCCAGAATTTGTTTGACCACTCTCCAATAATTTCTTCTTTTTGTCTTTCCCCATCTCTACCTAGCAAAGCTAAACCTTTTAGATTTCTAATAGCTTGGGCTGATCATCCTAATTATAAGGAAACAATAGAAAAGACTTGGAAATCTTGCTGGGATCTTGGGCACAATTTAGAGAACATGAGTTCTACTCTAAATGAATGGAATAGAAGAGTTTTTGGAAACATTTTTCCATTAAAAGATGTTTGGAAGCTAGGTTGGCTGGTATCCAAAAAAGCTTGGAAAGAAAGCAGGGTGTATTCTTAAGAGATCTTGAAATTCAATTAAGGAAAGACTATAAGGACATTTTTATTAGAGAGGAGATATTTTGGTTTCAAAATTTTAGGGATAAGTGGATTAAGTTTGGTGATAAGAATTCTAATGATTTTCATAGGAAGGTTGCCATAAGAAGAGCTAGATCTAAGGTGATTAGATTAGAAGATAATAATGGCTCTATTGTGGAGGGTGGGGAGAACCTTTTGGCTTTAGCTAGAGATTATTTTGTAGATCTGTTTCAGGACAAGTAGCAGGAACCTCTAAATCATATTGGTCATGACTTCCCAGCTTTAGGGAGTTCTGAAAAATTATTGGTGTCATCTTTGCCTACAATTGATGAAGTTTGGGATGTTCTGAAATGCATGAATAATTTCAAGGCTCCTGGTAAAGATGGGTTTCAAGTGAGGTTTTTAAGAACCATTGGAACTTGATTAAAGATAAAGTCTATGAATTTGTGAAGAGGGTTTTTGAGAGTTCAACTATGGATAGAAAGTCTAACTCCAGCCTTCTTTGTCTCATTCCCAAAATACCTTGTCCTTTGAATATGAAACATTTCAGACCTATTGCACTCTGTAATGTTTCAATAAGATTGTTGCAAAGCTATTAGCAAATAGAATTAAATCATTCATGCCTAAGGTAATATCTCCTCGACAGTGTAGTTTTGTCCCTGGAAGAAATATTCAAGACAACCATATTCTCATGCAAGAGGTAATTTATTCCATGAACAAAACCAAATGTAAAGATGGCTGTGTAATTCTTAAGATAGACCTTGAAAAAGCCTATGATAAAATTTCTTGGGCTTTTGTTAGGGAATCTCTCAACTGTCTTAGCCTTCCTCCCGATTTCATTAACTTAGTCATGTCTTGTGTGAATTCTGTTAGTATGAAGGTACTATGGGAAGGATCGCAGTCTGAAATATTCTGGCCAAGTAAAGGTTTAAGGCAAGGAGACCCATTATCCCCTTATCTATTTGTTATTTGCATGGAAAGACTGTCACATTTAATCAATAATGTTGTCTTGAGTAAAGTATGGAGTCCCATCAAACTTAGCAAAGGTGATCCAGCACTCTCTCATCTATTTTTTGCGGATGATTTGGTGCTACTGGGAAGTGCAGATATTTCTAATGTGATGAATATAATGAGTATACTACATGATTTCTGTAAAGTGTCTGGGGAACAGTTGAATTTAGGAAAATCTAAAATCCTATTTTCTAAGAATATTAGCACTAGTAGGAAAATTGAGATTAGTAGACAGGTTGGAATTCCTTTGGCTGATAATTTTGGGAAATACCTTGGTATCAATCTCATTGAGAGGAAAACAAAAGTTAACAATTTTAGAGATTTGGTGAAAAAAGTGGAAACAAGATCAGTGGTTGGAAACTAGATCTTTATCCTTTGCTGGAAGGCTGGCTTTAGTTAAATTTGTTCTAAACTCAATACCTATTTATAACATGATGACTCAGAAGCTCCCTATCACTGTTTGTAATAAACTTGAAACAATGTCCAAAGATTTTCTATGGGGACATGGAAGCAATGAGAGGAAACTGCACACCTTAGCTTGGAATTTGATTACTAAACCCAAGAAGGAAGGTGGGTTGGGAATTAGAGAACTAAGACCAATGAATAAAGCTTGCTTAGCTAAAATATCTTGGAGATTTATTTATGAGTAGGAGGGTTTATGGGCCTTATGGCTAAGGGTATTGAAGAGTAAGTATAAAAATCTAAATACTAGACTTGCCTCTAGCACTTGGATTAACATTCTGGAATCTAAAGATCTAATTGATAGAGGAGCTAGATGGAAATTAGGTAAGGGAGACTATCAATTCTAGATGGATAGTTGGCTGACAAGCAACCCACTAATTAATTTGCTAGACATCCTGAGAGAGTGGATAAGGATAGGACAGTGAACAGTTTTTGGTGTAACAAGGAGGGATGGAAGTGGAACCTCCTAAGCAAGTTCCTTCCTGATAATATACTTGACATGCTTGCAAGCAAAGGAAATTTTGACACTAATATTAAAGACTCGATTGTTTGGCCAGCAGATAAAACTGGAGCTCTTACTGTTTCTTCAGCTTATGAGATGTTAAGAACTCATGGTAGATAGGATCCCATCTGGAAATATATTTGGAATCTGCAAGTGGTCGAGAAAGTTAAAACCTTTATTTGGATGGCTGCACATCAGGGTCTCAAAACTAAAAGTTTCTTAGCAAGCCTTAATCTGTTACATTCTAACACGTGTGATTATTGTGATGGCTTGGAAAATACTTGTCATGTGTTAAGGGACTGCAAGGTCAGTAAACAGATGTGGAAATATCTTCTGAATGGGGTATTCGACCATAATTCTTTCTTTAGTCTAAATTGGTATGATTGGTTATCTATGAACCTCAATTGTTCTATTTTATTGGATATGTTTAAAGCAGCGTGCTGATATCTTTGCTGTAACTTGTTATTCTCTATGGAAGTGGAGAAATTTGAAGTTCCATAATAATCTATCTAAAATAGACATGCCACAGATGTTTCTTCATGGAAATTTTCAGAGGTATCTCACTGATAAAGCTCGTGGAGTCCGGCTTGAAGGGCTGAGGGTGCAAGATCAACAACTTCAATGGGAGCCACCTCCTGATGGTTTTGTGAAGGTGAATGTAGATGCAGCAGTGGACAACAGAGGCATTGTAGCTGCTGGTGGATGCACTGAAATCCAAGAGGTGAATGGAAGGGCGGATTTACTCAATTCATGGGTAAATCTGGAGTTCTAGAGGCTGAGATTTGGGTGATATATGACGGTCTTAGAGCAGTAAAGGAAGCCAACTACAAACTAATTATATTGGAATCCGATTCCTAGCAAGCGATTGATTTGGTCCAAAAAGAGAATGATGGGAACTCTCCTCTTGAAGGCTTAATAAGAGGCTGTAGAGATAGTTTTCATTTTTTTTATGTTTGCACCATTAAAAAGATTTATAGGGACTGTAATAAAGTAGCAAATGGAGTAGCCAAGTTTGGATTAGGTTATAATAGGGGTTACATACGCTTAGTAACCCCCTGGCCCTGAGTGCTGTACTACTTGGATAATCTAGGATCAAATTGATCCTGGTGATTAATGAGCAAAGTTTTCATTTCTGATAAAAAAAATGTAGCTTACTATTTACGCTTGTAATACGAACAAACTAAAATAGACTAAGGGAAATTCACGATATACCCCTGTTTTCTTTCGTAATTCACAATTTCCCCTATAGGTTTTCATAATTCAAATTTAAACATGCTTAAATGTTGTCCAAAATTGATAAACTTTACATGGACCATGCTAAAGTGTTATATTTTGGTCCAATATCAAATTTAAAGTTTTTTAAGCTCATATGTGGCATGTGGGACCCAATGAACATGTCACAATTTTCATTAGGTCCCACAGGTCACATGTGAGCTTAAAAAACTTCAAATTTGATATTGGACCAAAATATAGCACTTTAGCATCATCCATATAAAGTTTCATCAATTTTGGACAACATTTAAATATGTATAAAATTGAATTACGAAAACCAACAAGGGTATATCATGAATTTTCCCATAGACTAATACTAATTAAAAATAATAACTATAATAATAATTACTTTAGATAATTTAAACAAATCAAAATATAAAAATGGACAGTTTGGGGGGCTGGACCCCTAACAATAAGCATGGCTCAGCCACTGCTTGGGGTCGAGGGTTTTATTTCGACTGTTGACAACTTGACATTGTCGATGTAACGTGTAGGACCATTTTTTTCAATGACCACCCAACACTACTTCTCAATCGTGCATTTGTCTCTGATTGAACCCCCCCTTTCGCGTACTCGTGGTCGTCTTTCTATTCTGTTTGAGGTCTCCAACATCATGCCAAAACCATGGAGTCTAAAGTCGTTCATAAACACAGCTGGGACTAGTCAGGTATATACCCATGAAATATCTTTGATTACACACAAGGAGAAAGAAGCTACAAGGCCTCATCTACATTAGCGAAATAATATATGGTGGATCAGCCCTTTCACCACTTACACCCAGTTGTTGGCAAAAATTCAATATCCACAACTAAAGGATTTGAGACGGCAAGTCAAAAAGAGCACATGCCTCGAATCAACCGCCTAATGAAACCTCCAACTGAACATGAAATTCTGTCATCCCGTGCAAAATGCAAGACGAAATGAATCAGGGACTCGATTAAACAGTCGATAACATTAACCACTTTGTTTAGTGTACAAGACAAAACAGTTTCGACAAAAGTAAGAAACAACAATCACTACTGGCAAAAAAAGCGCATCTGGTAAACAATTATCCAAAGCAGAAAAGTAATAATGTCAAGTACAAAACACAACACAGAATACGAGTATTACAATTTAGAAATCCTTGGAACGAGAACATCACAGAAAACTGTTTTTTTTTCACTTGGAGCAATAATCAGCGCTGGACATCAAAACCGACCCAAGCAAAGGACTCAATAAAAAACACAGCATGCCTTCCAAAAAAGGAGGCCTTTTTATAATCACGGGCTTCCAGATCGCTCCTGAAAAAACAATACATACGCAAGTTAGAAACCCACAAAAGCCTACCAGCTGCACTACCATATAACATGACAGTTTATACATTATACGTCAAGACAAACTATGAGGAATACTCGGCCACACTAACACCCAAACCAGAACAGGAAAAATATGGGTCTACATGAAATCTTTTTTCTTTCGGGATCAAAGGTTTCAACCTAGACCCCGCTTATGTTACGTCAATCTCAGTCACATTCCCATCTCATTAATCTTCATTTTCATCACACAGCTCTACTAAGACTTAGTTACCTTGCGGGGAGACCTTGATAAAGACCTTGACCTTGACAGTGACCTGGCTCTGCTGCATTATAATATAAAGAGAATTGACAGTCACCAAACAAGACATAGCAAATACCGCAAGCAACAACTGACTGAATCAACGATGTCCAGTTACCTTTGTGGTTTTATGGGGGAAGCAGATATTGACCTCGATCTTGACCTCGACCTTGATCTGGATCTTGATACTGATCTATCCAACGATTTGCTGATACAAAATAAGATCAATTTCATTAAACAATAATGATATATAGGATAGATCATTAAACAATTAAATAGGTATTTACCTTCTATTCCTTCTTGGGCTTCTACTTCTACTGCGACTCCTACTACGCCCCCTGGAACTGCCCTCATACCTCTTCACCTGTAGAAAGTAGACACTCTTATCACTCTATTTTGCAACAGATCACATAACACCAAATTCTTAGAATTTACACTTTAAAAACTTGTGTCACGAGAATAATATGACAAGAGAACAGACAGATTAGTGATTAAGTCACAACAGATCATTCACATTTCAGATTAAAGAAAACCAGATATCAACCAAAAGCTGGACAAAGTCCAGAAAGCCAGCAGAAGGTGCGAGTGGAAACTTACCCTGATTGAGGTCTGAGCCCAAGGGTTTCTGAATTCAGTGTCATCAAGCTTGCGAATCTAAGTGACAGACAAACACAGACGAATGAACAATAAAGTGACAACCAAACAGTGAAGCTAGTTTGCTGCAAATCAACAAACAGGAACTTACTGCATATTTCATATCATCTTGTGTCGTATAGTCAACCAAGCCAAAAGTTCCTGCATGAATAAACATTTAAACTTCTCATTAAAAAATCTTATATAAGAAAAGTCAAACCTAATGCTAAGGCAAATCAAGCTTAATATGATTCTTGAACAAAATCAAACTCCAACAGAGATGCATTTTCTCTATTCTAGTTTATACAACAAAAAACATGTTTTGGGTGAAAGAACAGAACCCACCTATGAAAATGAATAATACAACCCAAAGGATACAGATCTCATAAGCAATAAGTAGCATCATACTGTTAAAAGTGAGTCTATATAGCCTTACTTCTCCCAATACCCCATACTAGAATTAATGCCAATTGAAAGTGCGATAGAAACTAAGTTATGAAAAAGCTGATTTGGTGCTAAGAGAAAAAAAATGAGAAAACTAGGGATACAGATGGATGCATCAGATTGTGGAAGCAAACCTTCGCTATCCCTGGAGACTTCAGCAAAGCAAACATCCCCAGCTTTCCGCATATGATCCTGACAAAATATTAACCTCCAAGTCGATCAACTTATGTCCTCACTTATACACAGCACACTAAAACATTAACTATTAACGTCCATCATTCATAGCTCAGCATACTAAAACTCACCTTTAAATCCTGCCATGAAGCAGAGGAAGGCAGTCCTCGTACAATGACTGGATAATCATTCAAAACCGGCACAGAATCAATTAAAAGAATAGTGATGATTGGTAAGAAATAATCACTCAACAAAATCGTGACAAATACTAATGTCCACCCAGTTATCACACCTCTATACTCTGAATGACGTGAAGCACCAAAACGTCCTCCACCTCCTCCCCCGCCTCCACCTTCTCCCCTGCCTCCCCCACCATGGCCGCGACGATCGTTAGTAGATGAACCCCTACCACCATGGGCAAGTTCAACCTAAATCGAGAAGGCAGCATCAGTGCATTAGAAATAAAAAACTCGTACTTTTGTATGTAGCAATTTATTACCCTCAGGCGACAGCCATCAAAGTTGTAGCCATCACGGCCTCTGATTGCGTCATCTGCATCTCGGGGACTCTCGAACTGATAACACATTTTGGAGATGTTAGCACTGCACCATGATACAATCTTTCATGACATTAATGAAGATTAAGATACCTCTACAAAGCTGTAGCAAGGAGGACGAGGTGGTAACTTCAACTCAATGTCCAAGATGCGCCCATACTGCAACATAACCAAAAGACAGGAGCATTTTGTATTGAACATAAGAAAACATCAGCAATACCAAGTAAAAGCAGGACAGTAAAAATGATGGTCAATACTCAATAACATTCACAAATGAAACCCATAGTGCATAATCTCCTAATGCTCATAAAACTAATACTAATTATCTTTGCAGTTCTATCGAATAACAAATGTCAATATATACTTCATGTTATCCTCTTCTTCAACTAATATTTCATCTTCAAGCGTGAATATGGAACCAATCTCTTCCTTGGGGGTTAAATGAATTAAAAAGACATGCGTATTAAAGTAATATTTGAGGGCCAATAGCCCAAAAATTATGTGCCATACCAAACGAAGAACAGACTTGACTCTCCAGCACAAATTTACAGGCTATACCTTGTAGAACAAATCTTCAATTTCCCGCTCCTTGATATCTCCAGGTAGGTTCCCAACATAAATGGTGCGAGAAAAACGGCTACTCATGGTCACACTATAGAAACCTGTGCAATACGGGACCCATATAAACATGAAGCCATTTATAAATGAAGACAAAATAATCAAAGAAGCTACTAACTACAGACCCCTCCACATGTATCATGACTATAAATATATCAAAGGCGAAGAAACACCAAAATGCTATGAATCAAACCAAGTAAAGCAATCCCCGGGGTGAGCAGTGCTCCAGAAGCTCCATTGCTTATATGTTCCAAGATGCTCCAAAGCTATAATATATTTGTCAAAACATTTGGACTCCCAGGCTCTATCAAAAAATTTCGCAGATGCATTGCTTTCCAAAGATGAGCAAGAACCTCCATAACTATTAAAAAATCAAAACTCCACCCTGGACCATCCCACTCCCTCTCCACATCACTATGTATGAATCCAACGCTCATTTTTCTCCAAGCGCTTGCCATCTATCATAAAAAAGCATATGAGATGAATACAGCCACATAAAATTGGTGTGGTTACTTTAGATGTATGTTTTCAGTGAAAGTCAAGAAAGGTTTAAAATAATGTCGTAGAAAATACCAGCTGAATGTCTCCACAAATGATTTTTCATCATCTTTCTTTTCTTTCTCTGTATATGACACAAATCAATTATCATATCTTGTTGCTTTCTCTTACATAATTTTTCACTCGCTAATTTTTCTAGGTTTTTTGAACTACAAAAAAAAAAGAATGGGCTTCAGAAAAAAATGAGCGGAAACTCTGCACGCAATTGACAGAGGACAGTTCGTATCATGTCCACTATAAGCAGGTAATTTTTTGCATTCATTCGCAACCAGTAAGCCTCAGTCAAAGAAATAGAAACGGGGAATTACATAGGAGCAAACATGGATCGATCCAGAATATTCTAGAGCAACAACCATCATAGAAACACAGCACAACGGCAGAAGAGAATAAGGTTTACAAAAATCATTACTGAAGAAATAGATGTCAATAATCTATAACAGCAAACGCAGAATTTGAACACCACTTCAACAGTTATATAGTAGCTTCAAGTCACCGTTCGGAGTAATTACACAAAGCGTAAACGATGCCCAGATATTACTATGTAATATGACAACAAAAACAAGACACAGAAGCACGAGCCATGAATCTTGGTAACATATTCCATAGTACCCATGACTACTAGCATAATCATTGTTTCCAGAATAAAAGATCGCCATTTTACACAGACAACCTTCTCTGGTCGCGCAAATTTGCGGGTCAACCGGCTAACATTTGAGCGGGTCTACATCGAGAACAGAAAATAGCCAATGCATACATCTCATCGTAGTAGAACGCAAGAAGCCCATATTACATATTTAGGGAAAGGGTTGAAGTTCACATGAGGCAAGAAAGAGATACACATGAATTACCGGAGCAAAAACCAAGGGAGCGGCCGAGCTAATTGGAAGAGAGATGAATACGCCTCCGAATGAATCTGACTTCCGATAAGTGGGAGGACTATTGTTACCTCCTCCGCCGAAGCTAGAAGACCACGGTTAGTCCAGAGAGTTTGTTTAGGGTTTGCGGAAAAATGAAAAGAAAAACGTTAGAGGGAACGGAAGAACGAGAAAGGACACTAGTATGAATATCTTTACAGGTCGTTTGTGAATTGTTATTCGGTCACCCGATTATCTAAATATTTGATAAATCAAAATATATGTATATATTGATTATAGTTGTTTTTATTAATATTTTAGTTATATTAAATGATAATATATATATAATTTATATAATTTATATAAATATTAAAAAAATAGAAATAAATCATTTTATTATGAGTAAATATATTAAAAGTTATAGATATAAATAAAATATTATTATTAGTTTTATATAAACATAAAAAATATGTTATACTTAAATAAGGTTTTTTTTAGTTTTGAATGGAATAATAATACCACTAAAATAAAAAATAATAATTTTTACAGATAATAAAATAATGACTATAGGTGAATATATAAGCATATAGCTATCACTTACTATTTTAATATTATATATTACTCCCTCCGTTAATATTTGTCGTTTTAGGATGTGTTCTTGTTCAAAAATATCTGTCATTCTAGCTTTTTGGCACACTTCTTTCCACTTTTTACCCTTACTATTCAATATAAAAGTAATTATTATCTAAATGGAAAAGTAAAAGTAGGGACACGTGCGTCATTATCCTACTTTTCTTATAAGTGTGGAAGTTTAAAATGACAGTTATTATTGAACGGAGGGAGTATTCAATTTTTTATAAATAGTTAGTTTATTTTCTTTTAAACATATTATTTTAGTCCAACAATACATTCTATTAAATTAAATATTACTAAATGAAATTTGTCAATAAATTAAAATAAAGTATATTAGCATATAAAATTGTTCTTTAATTATTAAGCACGATATGAAATTTATATAACTTCGACCCCTTAATTAATTAGTTAGTTAATTTGCAGACAACATATATGAAATATGTAAGGGACTAATTTTAAACTACAGATGATGAGAAAATTATGGTGGGTGGTGATGAGTGGGGGTAAGCTGTAACACAAAATTTTATATTATTTTGGTTGTGCTTTTTTTTTTTAATAAACTATATGGATTGATCAATTAGTTAAATTTTCACTTACCATATATGAAATGTGTAAGGGGACTGATTTTAAACTACAAATGCTTAGAAAATTATATGAGTGACATAAATCTGCCCAATCAATTTCTAAACCCATTTACTATACAAGATAACAAGTAATATGTGTAAATTTGATCTATGAAATTAATTCATATACTTGGACTTGTTTCGTTAAATGTTAATTTTATGAATTGATTCTTTGTGTGAAGTTATTATCGGTATACATTAGGTTAGTGCCTTGTTTAAAAATTGATTTATACCTCAAATTAGTTGTCATGTTTGTACCACTATTTTGATTTGTTTGGATTATTTTTATCTTGCATTTAATTAGATTTTTTCTCATCTCTAAAATGATCTCTACTTGTTATGGATTATTTGTCTTATCATAATGATGTGAATATTTTATTGTAGTTGTTAACTTGGATAGCAGAAGGATTTCTAGAAAACATATGATCATCAATTGACATGGTGGGTACTCTTTTTCCTCCTCAGGTTTTTTCCCACAGGGTTTTACTTGTGGAGGTTTTAATGAGACCCGTTGTACCGGTCCGCCTATTTTTTCAGGTTTTATCATTCAATATAATGGCTATATGCCCAAATTATCTAAAAAAATCAATTGAGCAATTGAGACTGATGTGTAAAGGCTGAAGAAATAGAGATTGTATCAACTGTTACATTTCAGGTTTTACCGTTTAACTCAGATATCTCATTTTGATATATTATTTATATAGCAAAGTGTTTAGATAGTAATTCAGAATCATAAAGTATGACTCTCCGTGTAAAAAAAGAAAAAGAAAATGGAAGAGTTAAAACAATCTCAAAATGGGACTCTTGATAGTTTTAGTGTTAAACAATCTCAAGTTTCATTTGATGATCATGCTCATATTCATGATGTTCTGCCTTCAACTACTGAAAATCTTCCTAATGATCATGTTGAGCCAACTAACGATGATGTGATGGCTACTACTGATTTGATTAATGTGTTTTATTATGAGAACAATAATGTTGGTGCTTCTTGTGATAGTGATGATGTTGACAAATGAGGGTTTTTGGGATTGTTCACATGTTTGTTAGGCTTATAGAGCATAAGATAAGTATGGAGCATGTCAAGAATACGGTCACTTGGTATGATATGTGTTTAAGGCTTTTAAAAAATGAGACCATTGATAAAAGTACTCAAGAACAATTGGATAAAGAAAGGGATCATTAGAAAAATGCTATTAAGAATCATTTATGTTGTGAAATTTATTGGACAACACAGTCTAGCATTTCGTGGTAGTAAAGAAAGGTTGCATGAAAATAGCAACAATTTTTTTTAGCCTTAATTGAGATGCTAGCAGAGTTTGACCCTATTGTTCAAGAGCATGTTAAGAGTATTACAAATGATGATATTCATGTTAATTATCATGGTAATATTCAAAGTGAATTGACAAGTTTACTTGCTTCTGCTATTAAATTAGAAATCATTAAGAAAATAAAGCAATCTAAGTACTTTTATGTGATTCTTGACTGCACTCCGCATTATAGTCACCAAAAACAAATGACTTTGATTCTAAGATATGTTGATGTTTCTTCTTGTGGTGTTCATGTTGAAGAGTCATTTTTTAGATTTTTAAATGTGAGTGATACAAGTGGCCAAGGACTTTTTGTTATTTTGCAAAACGAATTGAAGTGTTTTGATCTTGATATAGATTATGTGAGCGGTCAAGGCTATGACAATGAATCAAATATGAAAGGAAGTATCAAGGAGTAAAAAAAGATTATTGGATTTAAATCCTAGAGCTTTTTTTATAGTGCTTGTGGTTGTCATAGTCTTAACTTGACATTATGTGATATGGCTAATTCATGTGCTAAGGCTAGAGACTTTTTTTTGGCATCATACAATGTATTTACACATTATTTGCAAATCCAATAAGAGGTGACAAAATCTAGAAAGACAATGTAAAAGGATTAACTCATAGGTCACTGTCATCTACTCGCTAGGAAAGTCGAGTTGACAGTGCTAAAGTTATAATGTTTCAAATCGTGGGAATACGAAAAACTTTACTTCAAGTTGCAGAATCAGATAATGAAATACCCCAAACCTTGATACGTTGTTTAAATGTTAAACTATGGTATTTAAAGGCTAAAAGTGCCTTAGAAACATCAGTGTACAATTTAAACCATAGTAAAAACACAATAAAACACTAAGACACAGTTTGAGCAAAAACATGCTCTAAGCTTGGAGTGAACTTGGTTAGGACCCAGAGAGCCTACCAAGACTAAATAATATTTAATTATGACTTAATAAGGCTAATTAAGTCCTTAAGAATCATTGGTAGACAATTAAACCAAACAAAACACAAGAAAACACCTTAAAGTCAATTTAAGCAAATACTTGCTCTAGACTTGGTGTAACCTTGTACAAGACCTAAAGGTCATACCTATACCTTATTTACATGTTAATGGACGTGATAAACCAATTACTAAAGAAAACCAAGCTTGAAAACAAGTTAAAACACAAAATGTGCTTTAAGGAGTCTTAAAGCACATTTTTGAAAAATTGTCTTGTAAATGGGTTTTGAGTGGCTAAATGACCATCATTACTCTTTAATTAACATGTGTAATTAGTATCACATTATGAGGCCTAAGTCAATGGGAAATCAAAAATTTCACAGTTATGTGCCTTAGTTAGTGAATAGTGCCCAAATAGTGCTAGTTTTGACTTAAGTCAACTTAGCTAAATTAAATGGTCAACATAAGTCATGAAATGCCCAATTATATGAAGGGGGCCGGTTTCCAACATGAGGAGTCACCACCATTTATTAGTTAGTAAAAGAAAGAAAGAAAAAGTAAGTAAAAAGTTACTTTATGCTTTATAACATAAATATCTTCAAAGTATACTCTCTCACCTCATTCTCTTCTTTCTTTTGACTCCCACCGTCACTTACCTTCATCCTCCCTTCTCCAGCTCGTTTTGCTACAGCAAGTAGCCATTCTCCATCTTTGAATGCTTGTAACTCATGACTCCAAGGTCCAAATTCAATTTCAAGACCACCACTCTTCTAGTTGGAGCAAGCTCTTCATTTTCCTCTTTTCAAATCTTCAAAAGCTGCATTTCGGTGCCATGGAGATTCACCATTGAAGGAGCTTGAGCTCATATTTTCATGCCTTGTCATTCTCCCTTGCTTCAAGGTAAGGAAAGTCAAAGAAAAACTAAGTTCCTCTCATTTTTGTGCATGTCCGAAAATTCACCATTAATGGTGTCTTCTCTTGTTCTTCCATAGCTCCATTTCAATCTTCAAAGGACTAGGAGGAGTCCTATCTTGCTACTTAACCAAGCTCTCTTTCAAATTCCAAAGGTAATCATCAAATTTTAGTGTTTTAAGACACTTATGTAAACCTAGGGTTTTACTATGAGTTTGAGTATTAAACTTAATGCTCATTACCCTTACTTGTGTATTGACTAGAACATTGACAAGTAACCAAGTTCCCTTGCCGATTTCTAATCAAGAAAGGACAAGAGTGTTCAAGTAAAAATCTTAAGAAAAAGAGGTAAATAAACTATCTCAATGTGGTTTAAATGCCTTAGGAAAAATGATCTTGATGTACTTAATAAAATACCTAAAGAGCCAATGGTGAATGAGTTAGTAAAAGCTCTCAATGAGATTATTAAGGGCATATTTTTATGTTGAGTGTATTTGCAGGTCAAAGGCAAATATAATGTGGAAATTCAGTGTTTATGATTTATGCAATTTAAGGGCCTAAGTGCCAAGCAATTTAAGTTTATGCACTATATTGTGATGTAGTGTAGTTTAAAGGTTTAGTTGTGTGCAAGAGCATTTCTTGTGAAGGTGAATGTCTTGGATGGTTAAAGGATGAAAACAATATGTTTATGTAAGGAATGTGTATTAAGTGTTTTAGGGTTTTTGGTTGTCAAAAAGGTGAAAATCTAAGTGTTTGGGTGTGAGAATATACAAGAGAAGCTATGGCAAAATTTAGTTGATAAACAAGGAGTTTAAGTGTTGTAATGAGATGGTGACCTGATTGTACTAGGAATGGTATGTGTTAGATGGTGAAGAAAGAGAAATAAGGTGTTCTTAATTGTTGAGATGCCTTGGGCATAGTCTTGGAGGATTTAGAACTCAAATGGGTGTTTTAAACGCATCAAGGAATTGTTTGTGAAGTGTTTCTTGTTCAAGTTTTGGTAATCAAAGGAAAAATAATGCTTTTGGAGTAGTGGTAATGTTTGTGAGACACACTTTGGTTAGTGGAGTAATAGGCATGAAACTACCACTTAAAAACCTAAGGAAAACATTGCAAGTGTTAAGAGATGTTGTAAGGAAATTGAGTAACAAGTTTGGACAATGTTTTAAGGAGGTTCAAAGTGATATTTTGGTATTAGAATATGCCTAAGTTCATGTGTGAAGTTAGGGTAAACAATGGGTGAAGAGAACAAGTTGAACAAGGCTTGAAAATGCATATTATGGGATTCTGTAGCTTTGGTCCGGACTTGGTTCCAGGTTAAGGTCCCGGACCACATACCAAAAACAGACCGAGAGTTGCATCAATGACTTGGTCCGGGACTTGGGCTAGGTACAAGGTCCCGGACCAGTGCAGTTTTTTCACCCGAGAGTTTGCTTAAGTGTTGGTCCGGGACTTAAGGTAAGTACCAAGTCCCGGACCACTCTAAAAATGTTATTTAAGGTTTGAAAATGATGTGTAATGATGGGGATTGATAGGTAATGATGTTATAAGGTTGTTTAGACATGTTAGGTGAGTTATAAGACAATCAAGTGGGTGAAAAGTTGTAATAAATGTGAAAGTAAAACAAGTTAAAAATGTCAAGTTATTTAACTATTTAACGGGGTAAGTAATGAGCATTAGACTTTAAACAATCATGTTACCCCTGTTGATAAAGGTAAATGTAATGTTACCAGTTGTTTGAGACTTTTTTTCGAGGAACTTAAGAGGACACGTTAGAGGGGACGTTGGTGACAGGTATGGTTTTCTTGCAACCTGTGTCCTACCGGATTACACCGGCTTGTATGCCAATGTGTTTTTCTGAATGTTTGCCACGTTATAAGATAAAAATATGTAATGAGTTTACAGTAATTCATATATGTGGCGTGCCTAGTTCCGATACCGTTTAACCTCGAAAGTGTTAAACCTTAGCTAACTGAGTCTAGAATCACATAAGAGATCGGTATTCGGATTTAACGACCCGAACCATGGGACGTTCTAACCACGGCTATGCGTGAGTTAATTGTGTGATGTTTGTGTGTGATGTTTGTGTGTGAATGTACGAACCTCCCTTGTGTGTCTAACCCAGTTGTGATGTTGTAAGGTGTATGGATGTGATAGGTTCCACAGTGGAGCCCTTAACTACTTTATATATATATATATATATATTGGGGGGTGAGGAATCCGGTTGTTCCAGTCGCGCGTTGTTTGGGAGTTGTTGTATACAGTTTCTTCAGCTTCCTCTCTGTTGGTTGTTTTCCTTCGTTGATCTTCAATCACCCCTGAGCTTAACCAAGGCTTTTGACTCACGTCTGTTGGGGATTATGTACGGTGTGTTCGGATCACAATATCCGATCCATCTTTAAGTTAAGTTACTCGTCCGACTAACAGGACGGTAATGATTGTAACGAGCTTATCATGAGGGTCATTCTCTAGGTTTCCAAGTTAACTAACTATGTTTAAGTCGGTTCGTAAAGAGAACCGTTACCGTTATGTTATGTGTTACTGTTGCGTTGCAATTCTTAATGCGATGTGATGTCATATGTACGTTGAAATGTGGAGTATGTGGATCATGGATATGAATCCTAGTTTATAATAAAAGACGTTTGAGGATAACCTGATTAGTGGGTAAGTGTCGTCTATTAAGGAAATAACTCCGTTAGAGGAGGAACCCTCTAGGGTGAAGGAACACAATGAGTGATCTAATGAGTGTAAATGTGTTGATTGTTGTTTGAGCCCCGTTGTTGTGGGTATGTAATGTGTTATGTGTTTAAAGTTTACATGCATGAATTGAATATAATCAACCGCATGCTTAGACGACAATTAGTTGTGTGGCCCGGTAGCATGCGGGCTGCGGGATTACCATACCAGCAAAGTGCTGAGCCCCCTGGGGGGCCACCCTTTCTCTTTCCTATTTCAGGTACAAGGAGCTGGAAGCCGTTCGAGAGTAGGACGGGGTAGTTGTTTATACATGGATAACCATTTAAATTGTACATGTATTGTAGGTGTAGTAAGACCGAAATTGTTGTCGGCATTAGTTTGTAAATACTCGGTACAGTTGGAATGTATATGTATGTTGGTTGTTGTTAATAGAAAGGGATAGTAATTGTTGTGTAAAATCTACACGTTAATGCATATAGATTTATAGCAAACTAATAGGCAAGTGCACCTAAGTCGGAGTAGTACAACAAGTGTCGTATCCACAGGGAAATTGTTCAATTATCCTAGTATCGGTATTTAATAAAAACAGTAAAAAGGGGTTTAGCCGGAGGCAAGCTTGATTTGTTGTTGGATCAGTACATAATAAAAACAGTAAAATAAGGTAAATGGATGGAAAAAGGTATCCTAGGATAGCGGGGGAATTGCCTAAAATTACTTAAACAAATTTATAACCTTGTCTCAATTATTTTGTCTATTAGAGTTAATAGGTGTCAGTTACGAACTCTTAGTAATAGCCTCAGTATTTTCCTGCTCAACCCGGAGTGTAAATACCAAGGTTTATTCCTTTGTGGTACTTTGACTATCTCAAAATCATATGTTGATAGTTACCATAAAAATACAGTAGTTTGTCACGTAACGTAAAGCATTTAACAATATTTGCTGAAAGGAATTAAAACAAGTTTAAAAAGTGAGACAGGTGATAAATATTTATTTAAGTAATATTAGGATCAAACCCCATCCTAAGATACAAATGAAAATTACTCAGACATTAACGGAACTAAAAAGATAGCAGCACAGATAGATTTAGCCATTGTTTCAGAGAAAGAACGGGTCTGCACTCGCTCTCACTTCTGCTGCCTCTCTTCTATTTCTTTTGTGTACGTGAGTATGGAGTGTTGTGGTGTTACGGGAGAAAATGAAGAAGGAAGGTGAAGTGTGTGCTGTTGTGATTTCTTCAGTCTCCCCCCGTACATGTGTGGTGTGTTATTCTTCAGTCTCCCCCCGTACATGTGTGGTGTGTTATTCTTCAGTCTCCCCCCGTACATCTTTTTTCGTTGAAGGTGCTGGGTTTATATAGAAGTAGAGGATGAGGTTGATTGGAGACAGAGCTGGAGTGGAGACAGTGGAGCAGAGTGGATTGGGGCTGCGCAACGCGTGAGGAATTTCAGGACTGTCGGCCGGCGCCTGATATTGTTGAAGGAGTAGATAGATATGTTTGCAGGCGCCGAAGAAAATTGGAGAAGACAGTCGGCGTAGTTGCAGCTTTATTTGTTGTCCGGTCTTATTTCCACGACAGTTCTATTTCTTGTCCGTCCATATTTCCACGGACACATTGTGTCCTTGCTTCTGTCCGCCCCTTGTCCGGCCTAATCTCCGCGGACGTCTCATTCCTGTCCGGCTAAATATCACCGGACGTGCCACAGTCACACATGCTCACGTCCGGCCTTTGTTCCTCGGACAGCACACGGACACAAGTACGTCCGGCCCTTGTCCGGCCCTGGTTCCGCGGACGCATATGCACTGTCCGGCCCTGTTTGAGCGGACAACCCACGAACGCAAGTCTTTGACTCGTTTTCTTTTGCGAACTTTGACCGGCTCTAGATTCTTCGTTTGGACTCCGTTTTTCGAGCCGTTCGCGCCTATGCGTTCGTCTCTTTGTCTAATTTGCTCCTAGCTTGGTTTTCCCTCATGTTTTAATCAACAAATTTGTGAGATAATCAATAAAACATAAACTAGAGGAAACTAACAAAAGTGGAGAAATGAGCAAGAAAAGTACTGAATATTAATGAAATACACCCATAAAACATGCTCATTTGGACACTTATCACGCCCCCACACTTACCTTTTGCTTGTCCTCAAGTAAATCCATGTACCCAAGTAAGTAGGGAATGCTCAATACTAACAAATATTATTATGAAGGGTAGGATAAGGAGGTGAACAGTACATGATCTTTAAACTTTTCGAGGAGTGTGATCCATCAACTGCTGGTGGCACAGGTGTACTCAGGGTAAAAATAAAAATTAGAGTTTCGGGGTATGATCCGGAGTACTTCAATGCTTCTAGATTAGGTAACTTTAAGAACTTTTACCATGGCCAACTTCTCTCAAGAATGGGCATTGAGGAGAAAACAAAAGGAAAAATAGATTATACATTTGTTTCACTTTTGCATAGGAGATGAGAAGATAATATGTAGGCATTAAGCCTTTGTATTTAAGAACACTCAACTCTCTTTGTTGGTTACCAATGGTGTCTCGCAAGTCCCTCGTTTTTTTTTCCAGAGAAGCACCCCTTAGCAATCCCTAAGAGAGAAGACAGAAAGAACCCCTGAGCAATAAAAATCAACCATTGCAGATCATTTGGTCACACCGCATAAAAATGCTCCTCAAAAATGCAAAATTCAAAATTAAAATTTTTGTACCATTTATCCCACAATTCATAACAGTATTTATTCTTAAAGAGAACAACCCACATATAAAGGGTCCACTATATTGAATTTGGACAAACACAAGATAAGCAGAGAGATTAAGCATTTTAAGCACAAAATGTCACCGAAAAGGGCACTCACCCCCACACTTAAATTGAACAATGTCCTCATTGTTCACCATAAAAACAAGGGAAAGTTTCAGAAGACCTTTTCGGTAAGTAGAAAAATAGAGAAAAACACAAAGGTCATAATAATCATTTTAGCACAGAAGCTCTCCTCGACAGAATTTATTTAAATAAAAGCACAATTAAAGAGACTGGTACTCCCCTGAGATTATTTTTGCCTTGGTTTAAAGGAGTTCCCCCACACTTGAGCTTCAGCCTCAAGTAGCGTCGCTTGGTTGCGGTGTAGACATGAAGTTGCACCTGCATAAGACACTAGAAGCAACCATACTACAAACGGGGTTAAAAGTTAGCAAAAATAAAATTTAAAGAGAACCTGAAAATTAAAAGAGCATAAAAGCAAATAAAAGAAAAGTTCATCCGGGTTGCCTCCCGGAAAGCTGCCCTTGTTTAACGTCTTTGGCTAGACGCTTTGGTTAGATCAAACCTGAGGGGTGGTTATGAGGAGGAGATCCAAAGCATGACTCGATGGTATTTTTGAGTGTCCACCTGGGTGCATGTTTTCTTTTCTTATCCCGCTCTTCATCAGGGATTGGTGGTGGTATCTCTGTAATGGACACTCCGTCTGGAAGGGTGACAAAGAGAAGTGGGGATGATGGTGATTGAGTGTCCCTCACAAACTTGAGATCCTTGGATTTGTTATCCGGAGACCTTCCTGATGCAAACTCGAGCTTTTCATCATAAGCTTGAAGGGTGATTATCCCCCGGGCTACCCAAATGTGCACATTGGTTGTGGCAAGGAAAGGTCGTCCAAGTATGAGAGGTGTAGTGGAGTTCTCTTCGATGTCCAAAATGACAAAATCGCATGGGAAGTATAAGTGTTCCACTTTGATGATAACATCCTCCACCACTCCGCTTGGGTAAGTTACCGAACCATCCGCCAGTTGAAGGGTCATCTTGGTCTTTTTCATATCTCCAATTCCCAGCTTTTTGAAAGTGGAGAGGGGCATCAAATTTATGGAGGCACCCAGATCGCATAGGGAGTATGGATATGAGGTGCTACCAATTGTGACTGGAATGGTGAAGCTGCCTGGGTCATTGCATTTCGAAGGTAGTGGCTGTTGCAGAATAGCTGAGCAAGCTACATTGAGAGGTACGGTACCGACTTCGGCCAATTTAGTTTTGTTGGAGATAAGGTGTTTGAGAAATTTTGCGTAGTTTGGCATTTTGGCAATGAGGTCTACAAACTGTATGTTGACGTTTAGTTGTTTCAGCATTGCCAGAAACTTCCCATATTCATTATCCAATTTCTGCTTTTGGAGTCGGTTGGGAAATGGTAGAGGCGGTTCTTGTGGAGATGGTTTTGGAGCTGATGGAATGGTGAGGAGGCTGGGAGATGTCTTTTCTACTGGGACCTCAACTGTTTCCTCATTATCCTCTTGGGATCTTCTGACCTTTGCGGGATGGAATCTCGTTGGTTTTTCTACCGCTTCTCAAGGTTATCGCCTTAACCTTTTCTTCTTCTTCTTCAAAATCGAGCTTTTCATTTTCATAGCCGGCCACCAAGTCCTTAAGGTAGGTATTCTCGGACTGAATGCGATTTTTATAGACTGTGGCGGTGCTTTCCAGTTCAGTACATTCCTTTTGGAAGTTTCGATTGCTATTACCCACTCTTGAAGGGAAGGGTGAAGTTCTGGAACCTTAGCCGTTTTGGCCACCTCTACTTTTCTTCATTGTGTTCCTTCACATATAGCATTTGGCTTGCTCTCTTGGATTTGGCTCCGTTTGGCTTGGGAGAGTCCCAGACGGTCTTCGAGCAAGTTGTTCTGCAATTTGATTGAATTTACCTTCGATTTTTGGTTGAAAGCTTCTTGTGCATAAAGCTGGTTTTGAGTCATAGACATGTATCCCTTCATTATCTCTTTGAGTTCCGCGTTTGGATCAACAGAGGATGAAGATGGTTGTTGTTGTTGGTGGAAACCTGGAGGGGCACCTTGTGCTCTATATCCCATATTAGAGTTTGGTTGGGGTCTATTTCCCTGATAGGTATTGGAACTGTTGTTCTGCCTCCTTGGTTCTGATCAGTTTTTTCCATGAGAAATTCGGGTGATTTCTCCATGGGTAGTTGTTGTTGATGTTATTGTTGTAGGAATTACCGGGGCGGTTTCCTATGAAGTTCACATCTTCGTACTGGTTTTTACCTTCGCATTGATGAGTTTCATGAGGACCGGCGCATATATGACACATCCGTCTGCAGATGAACTTGTAGGTGGGGAAGCTATTGTCTTTACGATTTCGTTTTGAGATGTTGTTAGCTTTTCCACCATCTTTGCAAGGGACGAGATCTGGGCTGATAAATGATCCGTAGGCTCAACATGGAGTAGGCCTGCTGCTCGTGGCGTTCTTCCTTTGGATCTCGTCCACTGTCTTGTATTGCTCGTCATGGTTTCGAGAAGGTTCATCCCTTCTTGAGGAGATTTCATCAAGAAACTTCCTCCTGCAGAGGAATTTACGAGTAGTCGGTTTCCATCATCCAGGCCATTGAAGAATGACAGCAGAGGGATTGATCGTCGAGACCATGGTGGGAACACTTCATCAGCATATCCTTGAATCTGTCCCATGCGTCGTATAACGTCTCTCCCGGTTCCTGACAGAATGTGTTGATTTCTCCTATCAACTGCCTTGTTCTACTGGTTGGTGGGTATTTGGCAAGGAACTTCTGGGCCATTTGCAGCCATGTATGGATTGATCGGGAGGGAAGACTTCGGTACCACCTGTTTGCTGAATCTGACAACGAGTGAGGAAATAGTTGTAGGCGGATTCTTTCTTTGACGTTGCCGGTTTGACCAAAGGAATTACAGAAGTATAGGAAGAGACTTAAATGATTTGGGGCTTCATCTGGATTTGCTCCACTAAATTTGCCTAAATCCCGGACAACGGTGATGTAGTGGGTTTTGAAAGCCCATCGTCCGGTTTCTTGCGGTGTTAGTTCGGGGAGAACTATGGCTGATGCCCGTCCTTCGGTATCCGGTTGGTGGTAATCAGAGAGAGGGCACGGTGTTCTGGTTGATTTTCATGGTCCATTTCATCTATAACTTGGTTTTCGGCCATGTTTTGATTTCTCTAGTTTCTTCTTGTGTTAAATAAAGTGCGCTCGGGTTCGGGTCTTGGACTGATAGGTGGAGAACCTCGGGTTCGAGTGTTTGGCATGCACAGAAGATAATTTGTGGTTTGTGAGAAATTGCCAAATCAACAGTGGTTAGATAAATAAAAGCAGAAATATTTAAATAGGCTGATAAACTTTAATTAAACAACACTTATATTTTTTTATCAAATTTTTTTTAACAAGAGTATAATGACAGAAAATAAGTGAACAAAAAGAAACAAAGATAAATGCAGATTAATTAAATAATAAAATAAAAAAAGAAAAAAAAGAGCAGAATTAAATTGCGGGAATTTAAATGACAAAGGAATTTAAAGAACTGAATTTAAATGTTAGTAGTTAGAGTACTGGAATTTAAATGACCGAATGTAAATGTTAGTAATTAGTTGACAGAATTTAAAGGACAAAAATTTAAATGACACAAATTTAAATGTTAGGAGTTAGTTTACAGAAATTTAAATGACTGAATTTTAAATGTTAGAAGTTAGATGACAGAAATTAAATGACTGAAATTTAATATGTTAGAAGTTAGATGACAGTAAATTAAATGAGTGAAAAATAAATAACAGAAATAAATAGAAATAAAAATTAAACAAACAACAAAATAATATAAACAGAATATTAAGTGAACTACCGAAAACTAGCCGGCAACGGCGCCAAAAACTTGTTGTGTAAAATCTACACGTTAATGCATATAGATTTATAGCAAACTAATAGGCAAGTGCACCTAAGTCGGAGTAGTACAACAAGTGTCGTATCCACAAGGAAATTGTTCAATTATCCTAGTATCGGTATTTAATAAAAACAGTAAAAAGGGGTTTAGCCGGAGGCAAGCTTGATTTGTTGTTGGATCAGTACAGAAATAATAAAAACAGTAAAATAAGGTAAATGGATGGAAAAAGGTATCCTAGGATAGCGGGGGAATTGCCTAAAATTACTTAAACAAATTTATAACCTTGTCTCAATTATTTTGTCTATTAGAGTTAATAGGTGTCAGTTACGAACTCTTAGTAATAGCCTCAGTATTTTCCTGCTCAACCCGGAGTGTAAATACCAAGGTTTATTCCTTTGTGGTACTTTGACTATCTCAAAATCATATGTTGATAGTTACCATAAAAATGCAGTAGTTTGTCACGTAACGTAAAGCATTTAACAATATTTGCTGAAAGGAATTAAAACAAGTTTAAAAAGTGAGACAGATGATAAATATATTTAAGTAATATTAGGATCAAACACCATCCTAAGATACAAATGAAAATTACTCAGACATTAACGGAAATAAAAAGATAGCACAGATAGATTTAGCCATTGTTTAGAGAAAGAACGGGTCTGCACTCGCTCTCACTTCTGCTGCCTCTCTTCTATTTCTTTTGTGTACGTGAGTATGGAGTGTTGTGGTGTTACGGGAGAAAATGAATGGTGAAGTGTGGTGTTGTTGTGTGATTTCTTCAGTCTCCCCCCGTACATGTGTGGTGTGTTATTCTTCAGTCTCCCCCCCGTACATCTTTTTTCGTTGAAGGTGTTGGGTTTATATAGAAGTAGAGGATGAGGTTGATTGGAGACAGAGCTGGAGTGGAGACAGTGGAGCAGAGTGGATTGGGGCTGCGCAACGCGTGAGGAATTTCAGGACTGTCGGCCGGTGCCTGATATTGTTGAAGGAGTAGATAGATATGTTTGCAGGCGCCGAAGAAAATTGGAGAAGACAGTCAGCGTAGTTGCAGCTCTATTTGTTGTCCGGTCTTATTTCCACGGACAGTTCTATTTCTTGTCCGTCCATATTTCCACGGACACATTGTGTCCTTGCTTCTGTCCGCCCCTTGTCCGGCCTAATCTCCGCGGACGTCTCATTCCTGTCCGGCTAAATATCACCGGACGTGCCACGGTCACACATGCTCACGTCCGGCCTTTGTTCCTCGGACAGCACACAGACACAAGTACGTCCGGCCCTGGTTCCGCGGACGCATATGCACTGTCCGCCCTGTTTGAGCGGACAACCCACGGACAAGTCTTTGACTCGTTTTCTTTTGCGAACTTTGACCGGCTCTAGATTCTTCGTTTGGACTCCGTTTTTCAAGCCGTTTGAGCCTATGCGTTCGTCTCTTTGTCTACTTTGCTCCTAGATTGGTTTTTCCTCATATTTTAATCAACAAATTTGTGAGATAATCAATAAACCATAAACTAGATGAAACTAACAAAAGTGGAGAAACGAGCAAGAAAAGTGCTGATATAATATATGAAATACACCCATAAAACATGCTCATTTGGACACTTATCAGTAATGTGTAGTTGCTCGGGAATCTAGTCCATCAGACCGGTACAATGTAGATGTATTAGCCTTGTTAGCCACGTGGGTGGTTAACGGCGTGTAACACCAATGAGTTAAGTAATGTGATGAGTTAAGCTTTCCGCTGCAGTTTGTTGTTTAGTGTGTTGTTGCTAGTTGGGGTATTACAGTTTATAATTCTAAGATAAAAAATGAAGCTAAATAGGTAGCCACAAATGAACTTGGTGATGATCAATTTCTAATTAATTGTACTAATTATTGGTATGATATATTATATGTGATGTTAATATAGTTAGCAAATATTTGCAATCAAAGGATATACTAATTGATGTTGCAATTGAAGAAGTAAAATGTTTGATTTCATTTTTTGAAATGTATAAGAAAAGTGGTTACCATGATGCCACTAATATTGCTAACGAGATTTGCATTGTGATTAATATTGCTCTTGTGTTTCCCGCTAGACGTGAAATTTGAAGAAATAAACATTTTGATATTCTTGTATTATCTCATGAGGATTTCTTCAGATATAACTACTTCTTATACATTGTTGATCATACAATTATTTATTTGAAAAAGAGTTTTGAATAATACCAAGAATATAAAAAAATTGGTTTCTTATTTACATTAGACAAGTTGCATTCCTTGGATGATTTGAGTACTCTGATTTCTTGTTGCACTCATTTTGAAAATACTTTTAGTAATTGTGGGCAATCTGATATAAATGGAAATGATTATTCACTAGTAGAAAAAAGATTTTAAATGACGCACTTTAAACCACGGTTAATCACTTAACCGTCATTTAACAATTTTATACCACGATTATTAGCATAACCGTCACAAAAAGTGTCGGCGGGAGATTTTATACCACGGTTCTGGGTGAAACCGTCGTATATAGCTTGACGCGTTGCATTTTATACCACGGTTCTGATGGAACCGTCATATATAGTTTGACACGTTGTATTATATACTACGGTTCTGGGTGGAACCGTCATATATAGTTTGACGTGTTGTATTATATACTACGGTTCTGGGTGGAACCGTCATATATAGTTTGACGCGTTGTATTTTAAACCACAGTTTTGTCAAAACCGTCGTTTTAGTCATGGTCAAACAACTTTAAATGGTGGTATATAGTCTAAGCGAGAATTTTGATTTTCGGCCCAAATTAACACGGCTCTTTCTCCGTTCTCTTACATATATTTTCTCTCACTTTTGCAACCCACACTGGCGAACAAATTGAACGGTGCTCTCTAGCCTCAACTCTTCTTCTCTTCAACTCCTTTTTTTTGCAACCCACCGGCGAACATGGAACTCTGCGCCTCTTCTTCAACTTCGCAACCCACCGGCGAACTGGAAAACAAGGAACACATGCTATGCGCCTCTTCTTCACGGTAATTTTTGCGAACAAGGAACACATGCTCTGCACCTTTCTTCATCTTCATTGTAATTATTGCAACCCTAACCGGCGAGCACACGGTAATTTTGTAGCCCACCGATGAACACGGTAATTTTGTAACCCACCGACGAACAAGGAATACAACATTCACTCATTATTTTGCAACCCTAATTCGCATACAAGGAAACATACATGTTCTGACCTCTTCATTCTGCAGTGTTTGTGCTCTGTTGAGATTAGATTGAAGGCGGTGCTAAATTGCCGGCAATCATAAAACCGTGGTTTATTTGTTGATTTTATACATTATATACCACGGTTTTACACAATAACTGTCATTAATACTCACTTTATACCACGGTTCGGGCTTTTAACCGTGGTATAAAGTCAATGATATCACGGGGAAAGGGGTCTTAAACGACGGTCAAAACGAACCGTGGTTTATAACCTCACTTTTAAACGACGGTTTTAAACCGTGGTATATAGTTATTTTCTATATACGACGCGAGTATATACCACAGTTTCTAACCGTGGTATATAGGCAAAATAACCGTGGTTAAAAACATTTTTTTGCATGATTTGGTTTAAAAAATAATAATTCATAGCCGCATAAGATATGACATGAATTATTGTCTTTATGGTTTGGATGCAAGTCGGTTCCCTTAATTACTTTTTGGGTTTTGTTTTGACATCCCCTTTACTACATACTTGGACTTTTACGTATGAATTATCCATAAAATGCATAAATTCTATATAAATTAGAGATGTCAAAGACGAAAGTTACAAATATAAATGAAAAATTGTATAGAAAAATATATAAGCTGAGTAGATAACATGTACATAAGAATTAGACATCAAACTTAAACATTATAAATTATCCTTATTAAACTCCCCCTCATTTAAAAACAAACAAATTAAAGCGTGATTCTAAATCTCAAAGCAACCCAAACCTAGCTAGGTGAAAGGCATATTAAGAGTGTCATTAATTAATACTCCTATGGTGTTTTGTATCATTAAACAAGTTTTATGGGGATGGAATAAGGAACATTAAAATTAAATAGGCAAACCTGAAAGTAAATGACTTAATTAATGGGGTGAAACGTAATCTAAAACAAAAGATGGTCAGTTAGACCTTAGCAAGTGAGCAGAAGAATCTGAGTAATATTCTTTCTGGCTGGCGGCTCAAGTCCTTAATTATAACAATTTAGAATTGTAGTAGTCTCCATTAGGTACGTGTTAAGTAACTTTAATTTGTTTCAACATTGTGAAAAGTAGGGAGTTTTATTAAGTAACTTCACTCGAACGTTATGAAAAGTAAGTACGATTTTCATCTATCTCTTACTCAATTTTATTGTATTACTAATAAATAAGATACGTCGTCGTTTTGGCTCTTACTCTTCTGTAATTAAAGGTTGCTTCAATAGTGAAAACGTATTACAGACAACCGCCGTCTTGCTTGCATAACGAAATGGAGCCGAGAGAGAGAAAAGTGAAAACTGGATAGCTAGCTCTCCACTGCGTCTTTAATGGCGGCTGGTACTTTCGTCATCAGTAATCCACACCATGTTCGATCGATCATTATTGAACAAATACTACATTATATAACCAAGTCAAGTCAATATCTGTGTACATGGTTTTTCATCAACTGCGCGCGCAGCCAGCAGCTAGGTATATATAAGTAACCCATATTCTTCTGCTAGCTCTTCAACACAACCTATCTGAACGTACAGTAATTCAATCTAAACTATACACACTACATCTATCTGCTGCATCCTTTCCCTCTGATCTCTCTCTACAATAATCAAACCCAAACAAAATGCAATCGTTATTCCTAATACCATTTATAGCATTGTTAACCATCATACCCATGATCACTGTTGTCAAAGCTGCTGCGACCTACAACATTCTCTCTTATGGAGTACATCCAGACGGTAAAACCGATGCATCAAAATCCCTCTTATCCGTTTGGAATGAAGCTTGCAATTCTCCTCACTCATCAATAATAAACATTCCAAAGGGAAGATACTTGATTGGTCAACCAGTTGTGCTATCTGGATCCAATTGTAAAGGAGATCGCAATAAAAAGAGTATCTTTATTCGCATTGATGGGTCGTTGATAGCTCCTTCAAACTACAAATCGTTGGAGAGGTACTATGACTCAAAGGTCGGGTCAGCATTAATCTCATTTAGACATGTTAGTGGTGTGACTATCTCTGGTGGTGTTATTGATGGGAAAGGTAAGAGTTTGTGGGTATGTAAGGGTGAAGATGGAAAGGGTGCGGGTTGTCCAAAGGGAGTTACTGTAAGTTAATTCTTCATTTCAATTAAAGAGTAGGTACTTTTTAATTTAATTAATTTGATCATGTGTGTGTGTACTTATATAAACTATATATATATATGTTTGCAGTCATTGGAGTTTGTGAATTCGGATAGAATCATAGTAAGCAGATTGATATCAATGAACTGTCAATTATACCACATTGTGATCCTGGGATGTAAAGACGTTACAATGAAGGGAATTAAGTTGTTGACACCTGATAATAGTCCCAACACAGATGGAATCCATGTTCAGCACTCGAATAACATCAGAATCATTGGATCTAAACTCTCAACTGGAGATGACTGTGTCTCGATTGGACCAGGGACTATTGATCTTAACATAGAGAAAGTTGTGTGTGGTCCAGGACATGGGATTAGTATTGGTAGTCTTGCAAAGGATGTTGATGAAGATGGAGTGGAGGGAATTACAGTCAAAGATGTAATTTTTGTTGGGACTGATAATGGAGTTAGAATTAAATCGTGGGGAAGACATAGTAAAGGGTATGTTAAAAATGTCATGTTTAAACATATTCAGATGATCAATGTTCGAAACCCTATTATCATTGACCAAAATTACTGCCCACATAACATCAACTGCCCGACTCAGGTAAATTTATGTCTTTGTTTATTTTTAATATACTAGTAGTATACTCTCAATTCAATTAATATATTGCAGTAATTAATACGATGTCTTTTTTAATTTCTTCATTAAAAAAAAAACCAGCCTTCGGGAATAAAAATCAGCAATGTAACGTACGAAGACATCCACGGCACATCTGCCACGGAAGTGGCAGTCAACTTATCTTGTAGCTCCAAGAACTCGTGCAGTTCCATCAAAATGAAGGATATAGTGTTGACTTACAAGAAACAAGGAGGACCCGACGCTATGGCTTCCTGCTCCAACGCCGGTGTCTCACACTCTGGAGTCGTCAAACCCAAGAGTACATGCACATAGTTAATAGTAGTAGTTACTATGTACTATGTACGCGTACATCTTCAAAATTTCTTTGCTTACTCTGTTTATTAGATGGTGCTAGTTTGATTTTAATCTGCTGTGATAGTCCCACAGCCCGTACGTTACGTACGTACTAGCTTAATTAATTAGCAATAATGGTATAATTTATTATCAACTAGTAGTAGATATATATTAATTGTTGTCAAACCGCTTTACACGCATGCAGTTGTAAAAGCTGGTGTTTATGTAACATTATTAATGCATGTGATTTAATTTGTGCATGTTTCGATTAATTAGTCACCCACTAAAGAGAGAATACACGTAGTACATGCCAACATCCAGACACATACATGACAGAATTGAGTTATGTGGGTGGGTACCTCTAATTGGGCCATAAGGCCGGCCCATACCAATATCCACTATCTTAACGATAGGAACCCAATATTCAGTTCCGTCCTACTCCTCGTGCGGGAATACAGTCTATAATACAGTAGTATGAATATTTTATGCAGCAGCAGCAGCAGTAGTTGTAGAAGAAAGAAGCATCTTGCTAATAAGGCGAGTCAGTGTAGTCCTTTTATTGATTTGTCAGAAAAGTCTCCTATGGCTATATGTACACGGGCATAGCAGAGTTTGCAGGAATCTTAATCTATGTTTGTTTTTTTTCTTGCAAATAATAATAATAATATACTCCCTCCGTCCTGAATTGATCGTCATGTTTGTTTTATGGCACGTTTTTCCACTTCAATATTAAACATAGAAAATAAAATAATTTTAGAAAACTAAATTTTGTAACATATAGTTTATCATGTAAGGAATCATATACAAAATTTAAAATTTCAAAATTAATTTATCTTATATGTTAAAAATTGAAGTCTCCAAATAGTAAACAAGACGGTCAATTCAGAACGGAGGGAATATGTTTGTTTTTAAGTACTACTAGTACTATAATTTTTGTTTGGTAAGAGAAAAAGATAGGAGTCGGTAGTTTGTCATTCATTCCTTAGCACATGGAACAGGTCAACGGTCACTTATCGATCGTAAGGTTGAGGGTGGGATGAAGCTTGCTTCTCACTAATCAATAATGTAGTTATTGTCACATGAATCATGTGAATGATACTACTAACTTTTAATTATTCATTGTAACAAGACTAATATTAATTAATTATGAGTATGACTTTCTTAATAATTTTAACTTTTTTTCTTACTACTCCCTCCGTCCCAATCAGACTGTCCCTTTTACTATTTGAGTTTGTCGTTTGACTTTAATATTTAAGATGTAAGATAATATATTTTTATAAATCTTTTTTTTTATAATGGAATCCTTATGTGAAAAACTATATATTGTAAAAATTATTTTTTAAAAATAATTTTATTTATGTGTTTAATATTGAAGTGGAAAAGCGTGCCAAAAAGCAAATGGGACATTTATGACGGGACGGAGGTAGTATATATCTACTAATTAACAGCTGTTCTGATAGATATTCTTCTAATCTAACACGCCGTCACAATCCTAAATAATACTTGTATTAAAATATATTGGTCGCCTCTTATTTATTATATATGATAGCTTCTTGACTTTTTTTATTCTCCTGCTTAACTCACACTACTAAAAAAAATATAGATAATGATATTTTTTAACTCAATTAAATATAGTAAATTTTTTAATATAATCACTCTATTTAGTTACACTTATTTGTGTAGAATTATATAATAAGAACTTATGTTCATGTAGGTACAAGTATGTATATATAAAATACAAAAATCTCTATATCTATTATAAAGACACCACAAGAAAATTAATTTTCCACATTTTATTTGTGTATAAAATAATGTTAATTTTCTCCCACATATATCTTCATCTCCTTATTTTTTTACCTTTACATCCTCGGAGCATATCGTACCTAAGCAGCAGCATAAAAGAAGCGAACCCCTTTCTATACTTTTTACATGCGTAAAGGCCAGAGCCGATTGATAATTAGATTTATTATCAGATGATGGCTATTTTCATTTATTCCATCTGCTTTCTATTCTCATGCGCGCTCCTTCACCACATCCTATCTCAGCTTTCTCGAAGATACAGACGCCTTCCTCCTGGACCAACCCCTCTCCCCATCATTGGCAATCTTCTGAATCTCGGGGATAAGCCTCACATATCGCTAGCAAATATGGCCAAAATCCACGGGCCTGTCATGTGCCTTCAGCTAGGAAGCCTAACCACTGTTGTTATCACCTCTCCCTCCTCAGCTAAGGAAGTTTTGCAGACA
Source organism: Limonium bicolor (assembly GCA_023374045.1). Lineage (NCBI taxonomy): Eukaryota > Viridiplantae > Streptophyta > Magnoliopsida > Caryophyllales > Plumbaginaceae > Limonium > Limonium bicolor. Next base: position 325,185,904 of record CM041776.1, on the reverse strand, counting down.
AACGATGTGATATTTGCTGTACGATCCATCCCAGATGCCATTCGTCTTCACGCCGAGAAGTCAATTGCGTGGCTCCCACTTGATGCTATGGGGAAGAACCTCAGAAAAATTGCCAACTCCGAGATCCTTACCTCCAGCCGATTAGATGCCATGTCACACCTTCGGAAGGAGAAAGTCAACCATCTCTTATCTCACGTGGAAGCTTGCTGCCAGGCCGGTGTGGCTGTTGACATAGCTCAGGCGGTTTTCACTGTCGCATTGAATCTAATGTCGACCATGTTTTTCTCAATAGATCTGGCCAAACCTCTAAACGTGGCAGGTTCTAGAGAGACCACCGATTCAAGTGGTGATGAAAGTTATTATGCTGTGGACGGGAAAGAGTTTCAGGAAATAGTGTTGCAGCTAACAATGGAGGCTGGAAAGCCTAACCTTTCTGATTTTTCCCCATCCTCAGGTGGTTTGACCCACAAGGAAGAAGAAGGGGGTTCGAGACTAATTTTAATAAGATGTTGAGCTTCTTTGATAGGTTGATTGATAAGAGGATGGACGCCAGAATAGGTAGTGCCTGCGATCAAGACGTATTGGATGCTTTGCTAAGGATGAGTCAACAAAATATCAATGGGTTTGACCGTCCACACATAGGACATATGCTATGGGTATTTTCAGCTGCCTGTCAATATTTTATTTTTGTATCAGTAGTTAGTTATCTGCTAGCTATCTCAAGATATATATGTTCATTTCGACTTGTACTGATACTTTATAAAGTATCAGCAAATTTGCTGAATGCAACTCTCATTTAATTTCTTTTATATAGGATTTCTTGCTTGGAGGAACTGATACAACTTCCAGCACTATAGAGTTTAAGATTATGTAGTAAATCACCTTGAGGATTACCATTCTATTACTCCCAATATATAGACTGTTGTACAATAGTTAGTGGCCTAAAAGTGGGGGAGTAGTTAGGAGATTAAGGAGGTTGTTAGAGTTTGTTACAGATTATTTTGACAGCCCCCCGCAGTCGAAGCCGGAGGAGGGCGAAGGCAGAGACTGTTCCTAAAATCTACAAAAATGGAGTGTGGTAATCCTTTTGTCATGATGTCCGCAAACTGGCTGGTTGTGGGGACGTGGAATACTCGAGCTTGGCCTAAGGCGACTTTTTCACGAACAAAGTGGATGTCGAGTTCAATGTGTTTTGTCCGTTGATGTTGGACCGGGTTTGCGGACATGAAGACGACACTGACATTATCGCAGAAGACGATGGTAGCTCGTGTTGTGGGTGCATTGATCTCTTGAAGTAAACTGCGTATCCAGCAGGATTCAGCTATGGCATTTGCAACGGCTCTATATTCAGCTTCTGCGCTTGAGCGAGAGATAGTAGGTTGTCGTTTGGAGGACCAGGAGATGAGGTTGGAGCCGAGGTACATGCAGTAACTCGAGGTTGATCGGCGTGTATCGGGGCAACCGGCCCAATCAGCATCCGAGTAGACGGTAAGTTGATCAGAAGTAGTTGGTGTGATGTGGAGGCCAAGATTGATAGTGCCTTTAATGTAACGTAGGATGCGTTTCAGTGCTGTCAGATGGGACTAACGGGGATCATGCATGTGGAGGCAGCATTGTTGGACGGCATAGCTGATGTCTGGCCGGGTGAATGTGAGATATTGGAGAGCACCAGCGAGAGAGCGGTAGGCGGTGGGATCAGAGACGGGGGGGCTACCGTCGTGACTGAGTTTGGGATTGGTGTCCACCGGGGTACGGCTGGGGTTGCAGGTGGTCATGCCAAAACGGTGTAGGATGTCTTTTGCGTAGGTGGTTTGATTGAGGTGGAGGCCGGATGAGGAGCGAGTGACGGCGAGACCGAGAAAGTGATGGAGGGGGCCAAGGTCGGTCATGGAGAATTTGGTGCTAAGGGCACGGATGATTGTGTGAAGCAGTGTGAGAGTGGAGGCGGTGAGTATTATGTCGTCGACATAAACCAGTAGGTGGGCCTGCTGTTGACCGTGCTTGTAGACGAACAAGGAGGGATCAGAACGACATCCGGTGAATCCGATACGAGTGATGTAGTCGGCAAAGCGTCGAAACCAGGCTCTAGGGGCTTGCTTGAGGCCGTAGAGTGCCTTTCGGAGTTTACAAACGTGGTGTGGGAAGTGAGGGTCGATGAAGCCTGGTGGTTGTTGACAATAAACTTCCTCTGTAAGGTGACCATGGAGGAAGGCATTCTTGACGTCCAGTTGATGTATTGGCCATTGACGGGTGACAGCCAGGGACAAGACAGTGCGCACGGTGGTGGGTTTGACGACCGGGGAGAAGGTTTCATCGTAGTCCAGGCCGTGTTCCTGAGAGAATCCACGGGCGACCCAGCGTGATTTGTAGCGGGAGAGGTTTCCATCTGCATCAAATTTATGACGAAACAACCACTTTCCTGAAACAATGTTAGCATTGGGTGGGCAAGGGACGAGATCCCACGTTCTATTTTTAATCAACGCATCAAATTCATCCTTTATAGAGCGAAACCAGTGTGGGTGTCGAAGAGCTTCGTTGTGATTTTTTGGAAGTGGTGTGGTAGTGACGTGCAGGTTGAAGGGAAGTTTCGGTTTGGAAATGTCGGATTTGGAGCGTGTGACCATTGGGTGACTGGGGGTGGGGTCTGGTATGTGGGCTAACATGGGTGGCGGGGATGGATTGCGGACTGGGGGGCGGGGTGGTGGTCGGTGGGCTAGGGAGGGAGTGCGTGTTGGTGGGTGGGTCAGGAGTGGTGGGCGAGAGCGAACCGGTGCGTGAGTGTGGATCGGGAGACGGTGCGAGAGAGGGTTGTAGTATTTGGGCTGGGATTTTGGTTGGGCCGAGTGGAAGCGGTGGACACAGAGGGAGTGCGTGTGGATTGGAGGGCACGTGGGGGTAGGGCGAGATTGGGTGGAGACGTGGGCCGGTATATTTGGGCCGGATAGTGGATGCGGGGTTAGGTGAGGATGGGCCGTCAAAAGGGGCCAGTCGTCATGGGTAGAGGGCGTAGGGGTGGTGAGTTTGGGGTTCGTGGTTGGCGAAGGAGGGTGGTACGTGGAGTATGGAAATATTGTTTCGTGGAATGTTACATGACGGGAGATAATAATACGATTGTTGTGTAAGTTTAGACATCGATAGCCTTTGTGATTTTGGGCGTAACCAAGAAAGATGCAAGGGGTTGTGTGTGGAGCTAGTTTGTGTGTTGTGATGTTGTTGGTATGGGGGTAGCATAGGCAACCAAATGTCCGGAGATGATTGTAGGAGAGGATTTGTCGATAGAGGACGGTATATGGGGGCCGGTTCTGTGTGGTGGTGGTGGGGGTGAGGTTGAGGAGGTGTGTGGCTGTGGCAAGTGCCTCGGCCCAAAATGATGGTGGGAGATGGGCCTGAAATAACAAGGTGCGAATGGCATTGGTTAATGTGCGTATCATACGTTCGGCTTTGCCATTTTGCTGGGAGGTGTATGGACAGGAGAAGCTGAGTAGCGTGCCGTGGGAGGCAAAGAAGTTGCGCAGGGTATAGTTGTCGAATTCGCCGCCATGGTCACATTGTATTTGTTGTATATTATAATTAAATTGAGTACAGACGTAGGCATGAAAATTTTCCAAGATAGAAATAGTGTCCGATTTTTGTTCGCCAATTCTGTCGTGATAATAATTCCACAAAAAATGAGAATAGTCGTCGAGAATTAATAAAAAATATTTAAAGCCGCTCAAACTCGGACCGAGAGTCCATAAATCGCAATGTAATACAATGGAGAAAATGTAACATATTTGAACGTGCAAAGGAGACGGATTTGTTTGCCTAGAGAACAGGCGTGACAATGGACGGGTTTTTGGGTAATAAATAATTGTTATGAATCAAAAATTGTAGAGCAGCACGACTGGATGCGCAATGCCGGTGATGCCATTGTGGTGTGGTTTTGTCGCCGAGAGGGCGGTGTAGAGGGACGCGCCGTGGAGCCGGTATGAAAGGATAGAGGTCACCGGTACTATTGGACCGATGGATCACGGTCCTGTGATATTGTCCTTGATTGAAAAGCCAAAACGATCAATTCAATTGTACAATTATTATCACGACAGAATTGGCGAACAGAAATAAGCCGTTTAATGAGATTGGGAACAATTAGTATATACGTAACTTAAAAGAGGAGAAGGGGAGAGTGAGTTAACCGTGGTGGGTTATGGTAATAGTTGACCACTGCCCACAACAACATGTGAAGGAGAATTGACGGCGTGATTAAAAGTAGAAGAGGAGATACCTGGGGGGAGCCCATGTGAGCGTGGCGCCGCTGTCCATATACCACTGTGGGTCAGCCGGCCGTGGTGAGGCAGCGAAAGCGTTAAGGGCGGAGAGGAGCCCGGTTTGGTCCCATTGCGGCGGGGGCAGAGACGGTCAAGGCAGGTGCAGGCGCGGCGGTCGGGAGCCAAGAAGGCCTGGCGCGTTGACCAGGGTTGCGGCCACTGGTTGGTTCCGTTAAGCAGGTTCCATAACTGGGTCTGGAGAGAAGCACGACCACGACCCCTTCCCCGTCCTCGGTCGCGCCTATTATTTCGAGTGTTGGAGGACGCGCGAGAAGATGCGGTGGTGATGGAACCATCGGCAGGAGGTTCGACCGGCGCCGGTGCGGTGGGAGAAGCAGGGGCTGGAGCGATGGCGGGGTTCGGAACAGAGGCGCGACATGTTTCCTCCAGCATCAAGGCGCTGCGTACTTTGAAAGGAAGGGAATTTTTGAAATTGCAGTATGCTGCGCAAATTAGAGTAGTTCTTGCTGAGTCCGCTTAAGGTCCGCAGGACTAGATTCTCATCCGTTACCGGATTGTCGACATCCGCGAGAGCATCCGAGAGGGATTTCAGGCGTGCACAGTACTCATTCATGGAGAGTGCGCCTTGGCGAAAACCTCTGAACTCGTTTCAAGTTTATTGCCCGGGCCTTTTTGTTGTCGCGGAACAAATTTTCGATGGACTGCCAAACGGTGAAGGCGGTGGCATTGGGGCTCATAATGAGGCTGAAGATATCGGGATGGATCGTGGCATAGATCCAGGACAGAACGGTGAAGTCGAGCAACGCCCAGCTTTCGTCATCGGTGGGGGGAGATCCGTCGATATGGTGAAGGAGGTTAAACTTCCCGAGAGTAACCAAGAACAAGTGTCGCCACATTGCGTAGTTGGACGGGTTTTGGGTTAGTTCTATCCGGACATGGTTGGTGATGGAATTTACGTGGAGGGCCTGGGAAACGGCTATGACTGCGGGAGTGGCAGGGGAGGCGGAGATGGGGTGGTGCGGTGGTGATCTTGGTGGTGAGGCAAGGAGGGTGCGTTCAGATGCTGGGGGAGAGTTGTCGGGGGAGTGGGCATTGTCATTATTTTGGTTTTCCGCCATGACAGGGAGGGCGCAGGTAGGAGGCGAAGAGGGAGAAAAGAGATGGGAGAAAGAATTGATTGGGAATGTTTGAAGAATATGAGGCCTGATACCATGTAAGATTAGTAGTAAATCACCTTGAGGATTACCATTCTATTACTCCCAATATATAGACTGTTGTACAATAGTTAGTGGCCTAAAAGTGGGGGAGTAGTTAGGAGATTAAGGTTGTTAGAGTTTGTTACAGATTATTTTGACACAGAGTGGGCAATGGCAGAACTATTACTAAACCCTACAAAGATGAAGAAAGCTCAAAAGGAGCTTCAAGACGTAATTGGGAGAGATAATCATGTTGAGGAAGTAGATATCGCAAAGTTACCATATTTGCAAGCATGTTTAAGGAACTATGAGACTACACCCAACGTTCCTTTGATTCCTAGAAAAGCGTCATCTGACGCTAAAGTCAGGCTATTTAGTCCCTAAAGATTCACAAGTAATGGTTAATGTCTCGGCAATTCAAAAAGACCCTAATGTATGGGAAGATGCCCTTGCATTTAAACCGGAACGATTCATAGGATCAAATATTGATATTAAGGGTCTAGATTTTGAGCTTATCCCATTTGGTTCAGGGAGAAGAGCCTGTCCCGGTATGCCGTTGGTTACCAGATTCGTCCAGTTGACATTGGCTTCCCTAATTCATTCCTTTGATTGGAAGCTTGAAGACGGTGTTACACCCAAGAATTTGAACATGGAAGAGGAATTTGGTATCACCTTGCACAAAGCTCAACCACTCAACGCAATTCCAGTGCGGCAAGCCTGGTAATAGTTGGTTATCAATTTGGGTATGGTACAAGATGACGATGAAGGTGTGGATATGTGCTACCTGTTGTTTCACTTTTCTGTTTCTTTTGGGTGTTTATGATTCTATGTGATTGAATGTACTATTTGGTAAGTTTTTAAATTGTTACTTGTCTTTGTTTTTAAGAATCGTAATCCTATTTATTTATAGATTGTTGACTTTGTAGTCTGGTAGTTTAGACAACTAATAAATGGGCTCTAGACAACCCAAGGCCCAAAGTAAACATTGTAATAATAAAATCCTAATCTAAATAAGCAACTCTATACTACCCGATATTTTACACAACACATATCACTTAATATCCTCTCTCTCGAGAGTAAAACTTTTCCGTCAAATGAAGCTTTGACCATTGATTAACAAAATAATGAGAAGAAGGGTTGGCTGCCTCAAGTCATTCCATGGCCGTCACATGTCTTATGATATATGAGGTCATTTATAATATATATATAAATTTTAGTTACTCTATATATTGAAATCTCTACACTAGTACAAAAATTGCTATAGACAATTGTTAAAAAATTCAAAGACAACTGTTATTAAACAGTTGTAATAGAACCAGTTGTTTTAGGTAGACAATATATTAGACAATTATTAAATAACAGTTGTCTTATGGCGCCAAATAACTACTATAAATGTACAATTGTTATTAACGGTTGTAGTAGATATACATAAGATGACTATTAATAGCAGGTGTAATAGATCATATTTTTCCCACTTCGACACCTATCACAACTGTTTTTAACAGTAGTCGTTGATACTCTTTGTTTTTTTCCAGATTTTCCTATTTTTTTACAACATGTTAAGAATAGTTTTCTTTGACACACTTTGAAACGATTTTTCCTATCTTTTAACAACTGTTATTTAACGGTTGTCTTTGGTTCTTTTAGATTAAATTTTTTACCCTACACAATTGTTAATCTAAGACAACTGATATGATATTCATCTTTTTGTTACCTGTTAACAAATACATTCATATTTTCATCTTGCAAATGCACAATAACATTCACAAACCCACATGCATCCATCTTTCATTTAAAAAAAACGTACTACCAAAGCTTTTGTTTATGGAATATTATTAATGCATGTGATTTAATTCGTGCATGTTTCGATTAATTAGTCACGCATTAAAGAGAGAATACACGTACGTACATGTCAACATCCAGACACATACATGACAGAATTGAGTTATGTGGGTGGGTACCTCTAATTGGGCCATAAGGCCGGCCCATACTAATATCCACTATCTTAACGATAGGAACCCAATGTTCAGTTCCCTCGGTCCGTCCTACTCCTCGTGCGGGAATATAGTATAATTCAGTAGCACGAATATTTTATGCAGCAGCAGCAGCAATTGTAGAAGAAAGAAGCATCTTGCTAATAAGGCGAGTCAGTAGTCCTTTTATTGATTTGTCAGAAAAGTCTCCTATGGCTATATATAACATATGTACACGGGGAGCAGAGTTTGCAGGAATCTTAATCTATGTTTGTTTTTGTAAGTAGTAGTAGTATAATTTTTGTTTGGTCAGAGAAAAAGACAGGAGTCGGTCAGTTTGTCATTCCTTAGCACATGGAACAGGTCAACGGTCACTTGTCGATCGTAAGGTTGAGGGTGGGATGAAGCTTGCTTCTCACTAATCAATAATTAATGTAGTTATTGTCACATAAATCATGTGAATGATACTACTAACTTTTAATTATTCATTGTAACAAGATTAATATTAATTAATTATGAGTACAACTTTCTTAATAATTTTAATTTTTTTTCATACTATATCTCTCCGTTCAACAATATCTGTCATTCTAGAAATTTGCACTTTTCTAAAAATGACACATGTACCCCTATTTTTTATTTTTCCATCTAGATAATAATTACTTTTGTGTTGAATAGTAGGGTTAAAAGTGGAAAAAGATGTATTAAAAAACTAAAATAACAGATATTTTTAAACAAGAATCACTACCTAAAAAGACAGATATTAATTAAAAAGGAGTACTATTTAAAAGCTGTTCTGATAGATATTCTTCTAATCTAACACGTACGCCGTCACAATTCTAATACTTGTACTATATTACTAAAATATAGTCGTCAGTCATCATAATAAATGTAAAGTCGGATTGACGTGAGGCGAGCTTATACCGGCCCAATCACAAAGCTAGAATTAGGTAATTCGTTTTATTGTGCATGTGATCCTTCTTTCCCTGTTAATTTATTTCTGTTTTATACTAAGCAGCAAGGCAAAATTATGCACTTCAAGTGGTATGTATTAGTGATACCACATGGAATTGTGAGAGACGGTGCAGTGCGCGCATGACAGGTTTCATTTCATAACGAGATACTACATTATTAACAAACCAAACACAGCCCTCGTGCACTACCGTCGTTTTCCAACAATTCGGCCCAATCGGAAAAAAGAATGGTAAACACGGCTGAGCTATCTGTTCATGCAACGCATTATACATGCATGCATGCATGCAGGCAAATTTAATGTCAATTTAGCGTATGCTTGCTTGCATGCACCATCGTCAAATTTGGTAGTGGTGAATGAGAATAATTAATTGGCCCACTGAAATCAATAATAACGTTCCGGTTATTACTGTGACTATATATCCTCGCTAGGCTAGCTATGCTAGCTACTTTGGTTTCACTTTTCCGATGAAGCCAGCGTCATTGCCTTTACAGCTGTTATTGGGATAATTTAATTAGTTGTTAAAGTCAGAACGAATACATATTGTATCGATGAAGCGAGATTACTGAAAAGGAGGGGAAAAAAAAAAGCAGCCACAGAATTTATTCATTTTCTTTCACCTTTTTATCAAAGTAATAATTAATACGTATTCCCTATAAATATGGAATTATGGATGGGTGCGGGTGCCTCCGAGCTATTCGAGGGGATTCTTAGTTATCTACTATGGGGACCTAGGTAATAGGTATATAGTGGCCGCCTCTTATATGATAGCTTCTGGTCCTGGACTTTTTTGTTCTTCTACTTCACAGTATTAATTTTCTCCTACATATATCTTTATCTCCTTGATCATATTGTCCCTAAGCTAAGCAGTTGGGGTACGCACTTTAATAAAAATTAGAGCTAGCTAGGAAGTGCCTAATTAGGCCTTGTTTGAGACCTCCTTGCCCACTTCGCTACTGCCTTTCCTTTGGATTTTTTTTTTAAAAAAATGGTCCGTATATAATCTGGAAATTCAGATGATTTCCAACAACTCAAAGGGAGTTGTGATTTTCTAGTATGATTTATTAGGTTGTGAGCTAACAGATTCTCAGCACGTAATATACGAAACCATTTAATATTTCGGAAGAGTTAAGAACCATTTAATTTCGTCGGGAGTTAATTTGAGAGCATTTAATGTATGATATCCACTGACTGTTGCGGTATAGTTGTTGCATGCCCATCAGTAATGTAATCTATGAGACTCTAATAATCAGAGAGTATCCGTACCGTACAATATCCATAACGTTTAGCGGAATCAACCCCAAGCTAGTACCTTTCCTTTGGATTATTGATTAACCGTGCACTCCTCTTTAGCTATATATATATATATTTGAATAAGTAACCAAATTAAGTTAAATCATCAACAACTTCACTCTTAAATTGTTGCTACGTAATATATATGTATGCGCCCTTAATTAAGTTTGAAGCTTTTCTTGTTTTTTTTTTATAATTCGGCATATAGCCATGGTATAAAATTAAAATGCGGATGGGCTGGGAACGGGCCTCATTAAAAACTCCCTAAGCAAAACCCAGTGGGAAACAACTTAGGGAGGAAAAAGAGTACTCACCACATCCAAATACAAACTTACAAGTCAGTTCAACTGCTCCAAACTAGGACATCTACTAAACAAGAGAGCTAAGCGTACACTGCCCGCTCATCATCAAACATGACCCCCACAATATAAAAGAAGAATATAACCTTTCAGCAGCACACAAACCCCATAAAAAATGAGATACTCCACCAAATTAAGAAGCGACCCCATATCCTTGAATTTCCTCTCAGAGCATCAATAAGACTCCTTTTCTTTCAAGGCACAATAATACCACCAAAATATCTTTCAAACAACAAAACTAGACTTCCCGAGAGAGTCAAATCATCATCCTATCTTGGGCATACAAACCTTTCCAAGGGTACTACAGAGCGATTACTTATGTTGGGCCTCATGTGTCTCCATCTGCGACTGTATTTGATTAAGAATGTTCGCTTTTGTTAGACCTGGATTAGGAACTTTGCACCCCAATTGCATTAGCAAATCAACACATTCTCCCGCTTCTTTCTCTGGATTAATAAATTTTCCCTTTTCATTCCTTGCCGGAACTTCCTTACTAGGCAGTGATGATGGTGGCGTATTATGAAAAAGCTCCACGACCAAACTAACACCATCTTTATTTATGGGGGCCTTACTATGGGTTAACTGTGTAGCTAAACCCTCTTCCCCAAAAATATTTTGCTGAGGGGATTCCTGAAAAAATGTGTCAGGAATAATAGTAGCTTCTTCATCCTTCTCATACATTATCTGTCGTGACTGATCACAAGTAAAAGCAGCGACATCATCAATTATATTGTCGCCTTTCGAGTGGCTCTTCGGGTCATCAGCATTGATTGCGCCCACCTCTACATTCTCCAAGTGACTCTGCTTTCCCTGCGCGCAGTCCCCAAAATCGGGTATTCTATCATCTGAAAAGGAATTTTTGGCTTCCGCACTCAACTTTTCGTAGCTCCTTGGGAGCACTGCGCCTGTAACAAGCTTGGGGACAAGATCCTGACACAATAATTGCAGTGTATGGAGGGCAACCAAATCTACCTATGAGATTCGAACCGTCGTGGTCAACACGTTCCTCCTTGTCACGAATTTGGGAAGCGCTACCCTGCGAAATTCTTTGACAGTTAACCTCTCCTCCGTCTTCTTTATGTGAGTGATCAGCAGTCTGAGAGATAGGAGTGTGGACTCCAACATCATTAGGGATCTGAACAATACTATCATTTGGATCTGCGTTCCTGCAAGTGACCCTATCATCACCAACTTCAATTATTGAAACCAGGAACGAGTGTCCCTCAACTTGGACCGCAATTTTCCAATTACTCAGTTGGAGGGTCGACATTTCAATGTGAACGCGGATCTTGACATTCTCCACAAAATGGTTTTCTTTCTCTTCTATCTTGATGACATCACCCACTGTTTGTGCAATTTTACGCACGTTTTTATTGTTCCAAGCATGAAAGGGGTATAGCCGGAGGACAACCCACTATTTGAAGCTTTTCTTGTGTAATGTGGGTTTACATTCCTCAAACCATTTTTTTGTAATTTCAAAACAAACTACCTACAGGAAAGAAAAGTGCATACTTATAACAGTCATGATATAAAAGATTGGGAAAATTCACAATATTCCCCTTTTTTCTTTCGTAATTCAAAATATACCCTATTGTTTTTTGTAATTCAACTTTAAACATGCTTAAAATATTGTCCAAAATTGATGAAACTTTACATGGACGACATATGAGCTTAAAAAACTTCAAATTTGATATTGGACCAAAATATAACACTTTAGCATCGTCCATGTAAAGTTTCATCAATTTTGGACAACATTTAAGCATGTTTAAAGTTGAATTACAAAAACCAACGGGGTATATCGTGAATTACGAAAGAAAAAAGGGGTATATTGTGAATTTTCCCTAAAAGATTTAATAAATTAAAGAGGTGGCAAAACGGGTTCACGAGTCGTGTTATGGTTATTTTAAACGAGTTAACTTGACCCAACTCAATTAATTAATCATGTCTGAATATAATAAACGAGTTGACCTGACCCAACACAATTAATTAATTATGTCCAAATATGAAACTCAAACCTGTATATATTAAAGTCAAACCTAACTCGTGTAACCTGTTTAATTATATATAAGAAAATAATTTGACTAATTAACATTACTTTTACCTGTTTAATTATATATAAGAAAATAATTGACTAATTAACATTACTTTTTGTAATTCTATGATATTATTAACTTTACTTTAATAAAAATTTTGATTTTAATATTTATATATATATTAATATCAAAATTTCATAAAAAAATATTTAATCTATAATTTAGTAATATATATTTATTTAATATAAAATACTTAATTGGGTTAGCGGGTTACACATACTAAACCCAAACCCGATATGATTCTTAAACGAGTCATGCTTGGATTAACCCGTTTATTTAAATAAATCCATATATTTCATGTCGGGTTTTTGTTTATCAAACGAATGATGTTAAAATTGCCACTTTAATATGAAATGTCGGAAGTATTTCATCTCGTGATCCAAGCTGGCTCATTCAAGACCAAAGCTAGAGCTAGGTTAATTAGAGAGTCCAATTGGTCAACATCGAATACAATGAACTCTAAATTACCTAAGAAATATTGTTGTCAAATGCAATTCATGAAGAAGCGGTGGCTACGTACTTGACCGATTCTGAACCTAAGATTCTACAAGCATTTATCAAAAGATCGATCGAGGATGCATTATATATATATAATTAGCCGGCAGGCTAGAGTAACAAAAATGATCTCATATTCATATATGTGGAATTTGACTTCAACCCAATTTCGAGTCAACCGCCGACTAACAGATATAGCAGCTAATATAGCTAGCACCGGTTCAATTAAAATGGGTAAAAGTATTGTGAATTTTTTCCAACAAAAATCTATGGCTCAATTATCTAAACCATAATAATAATAATTAATAATATCTTCTTGCAGCATGTACAGCTAGGTAGATTCTGCTACCCTCACAGCTAGCTTATCTATATATGTTGATTATTCAGATCAGCAAACTATGGCGATCAAAAAATAAAAGCAAAAATTATGACCATGCACAATATTCTTTGTAATCGTATGGTGGTGGGCGTTATCTCCACCACCTAGCTGGGTGGGAAAGGAAAGGTCATCAATTAATAATAATCTGAATATGACACTAGGAAACAAATACTAATGCAATACAAATCATGTCATCATATCATGAATAAGACGGGGAAAATTGGCGCACGTCAATCAAACCTGTTGAACAAATCTGTTATTCTCCTTAAATGTTTATAATATCTGTCAAATATTTTTATTCCTCCCGTCATATATTTGACCATCCCAATCACACAGATAAGTATTTATTCAAGTCCGCAAATATACCTCTTATAAATAATACACATTTCTCACCTCCAAACTAATACGTTCCTCACCGATCACGCGGATAGCCAGCCAAGTCAAACTAGGAGGAAATTCCAGTACTTGCCGCCTATTGTAGTAATTGCGTTTTTTAAACGCGGCCTATTTTAGTATTTGCGGTTTTTAATTAAAGTGAATCAGAGTTGTATTTATTTGTTTTTTTATATAGTTATAGCACAAAGCTCAAATAGCCACAAGGGCATAACACAACGAGAACTCTAGTGTTCAATGGTATATTCATTTACAAGTGATGGTACATTTTGCTATTTCAGTATGTAAGGAATGATAATGATTTCTGTGTGTTTTACAAGAGAAAAATATTGGCTTTATATAGCCATTTACAACACTGAACTGTCCTATACTTTAGCTATACTAACGTTAAGAATACAACTACTCACCCAATTGTAGGAAACTGAAATTGACTAATTAATTACCTAGACAATAGGGAATTGAACGTTGTATTATTACCCCCCAGCAAGCTGAAGAGTGGGTAACACCTGAAGCTTGGATCGTAGATGGGAAAATCGATCTTTGCTTAGGGATTTGGTGAAGACATCAGCGATCTGATCAACAGAAGAGATGTGGTGAACACGAAGATCACCGGATTCAACTTGCTCGCGGACAAAGTGAAAGTCAAGTTGGATATGCTTGGAGCGTGTCCTGATGACTGGGTTTTTGGACATGAATTGAGCACCTATATTGTCACAGAGTAAGATTGGTGAACTAGGGAGATGAACAGGAAGATCACGTAGGAGTTGCTTGATCCAGAGAAGTTCAGCAGAAGTATAGGCGAGGGCCCGGTACTCAGCTTCAGTGCTAGATCAAGCGACAACACGTTGCTTTTTGGAGGTCCAACTGATGAGATTTGGACCATGAAAAATAGCAAACCCATACTGAGAGCGACGATCATCAGAATCAGACATCCAGCCAGCATCAGAATATGCTAGGAGAGAATCAGCGGTGGTGGGATAAAAGTGTAAGTGATGAGCCAATGTCCCCTTGAGATACCTTAATATACGTTTTACTGCTTGCCAATGAGCGGTAGTGGGGGCGTGCATGTACTGACAAACACGACTGACAGCATAGGCAATGTCTGGACGAGTAATGGTGGCATACTGAAGGGAGCCAACGACCTGTCTATAGAGCTTGGAGTCTGCGAAAGGCTTACCATCCAACTGTAGTTTGCAAGATGGATCCGCAGGAGTGGAAATCGGCTTGGCATCAGCCATGTGACAGCGGCGCAAGACTTCACTGATATAACCCTCTTGTGACAGTTGTATACCAGATTTAGTACGTCGAATCTCAAGACCAAGAAAGAAGCTAAGATCTCCCATATCTTTTAGAGCAAATCGATGGTGAAGATTGCGGATAAATTGAGCAACAAGAGAGGGACAGCTGCCGGTAACAATCAAGTCATCTACATATACTAACACATAGATGGTAGCACCTGGAGCATGACTTACAAAGAGAGAGGTGTCGGATTGACAAGGGCGGAATCCACTGTGAATGAGATGAGTTTTGAGTTTCATGAACTAGGCCCGAGGTGCTTGTTTAAGGCCGTACAATGCCTTATGCAATCAACAAACATGGGTCAGATTAGCCGAGTCTTCAAAGCCCCGAGGTTGAGTCATATATACCTCTTTAGTTAAATCACCATTTAAGAATGCATTGTTGATATCCAATTGGCGAATGCACCAGCCACGGGAGAGAGCAATGGACAAAGCTAGACGAATGGTAGTAGGTTTAACAACGGGACTGAAAGTGTCGAAGTAGTCGATGCCAGCTTCTTGGGTGTAACCTTGAGCAACGAGGCGTGCTTTATAGCGCTCAATAGAACCGTTTGAATGTCTCTTGATCCTGAAAATCCACTTAGAACCAACAATGTTAGCATGACAAGGAGGAGGAACTAGTGACCAAGTCCGATTTTTCATTAAGGCATCATACTCAACTTTCATTGTAGTTTGCCAGCATGGAATTTGAAGTGCTTGATTGGCATTTTTAGGAAGATCTGAAGAATTGGAAAGAGAAGTTAGAGTAAAGGCCTTGGGTTTGAGAGAATTCGTGCGGGCACGAGTAACCATGGAGTGAGTATTTTGTTCAGCTGGCCGATAATGAGAAGGATGAGTTCGGCGGTTTTGGGAACTGATGGTTGGTTGTTGATAGTGAGGTAAAGCAGTGGACGGTGATGGAGGAGAAGGAGTAACAGGGTCGGCAGAAGAAGATGAAACTAGAGGCGAAGGAGTAGGGTGAGGGACGAGTGGATCTGGTGGAGGTGGGGTGGGTGTGCTGGTGGCGGCGGCCCCTAGTAAATTCGTGGGAACAACAGTGGAAGAGGGAGGGGAAGATTGTGGTTGGTGGGGTGTGGCAAAGGGATATGTGGTTTCATCGAATACAACAAGCGAGAAATGTATAAACGTGCGGTAGGTCGATGATAACATAAATAACCTTTGTGAGAGGTGTTGTAGCCAAGAAATGTGCACGGGAGTGATCAAAAGTCCATTTTGGAAGAATTGTAGGGGCGAAGAAATGGATAGCAAAGGCATCCAAACGTTTTAAGAAATGTGTAGTCAAGAGACTTGTGATAGAGTTTGGAGTAGGGAGAGTGGTAAGCGAGAGTGGGTGTAATAGTGCGATTGTGAAGGTATGTGGCGGTTTTGAAGGCATACTCCCAAAATTCACGTGGAAGAGAGGATTTGGAAGAAGAGCTAAGCCTTTTTCAACAATGATGCGGTTGCGACGCTCAACCGCGCCATTTTGTGCAGGGGTATAAGGGCAGGAAATGCGATGGTGAATACCACAAGATTGAAGATATGTTGATACATTTCGATACTCACCACCCCAATCAGTTTGCAGATTTTTGATGTGTGAGTTGAATTGTGTTTGTATCATCGTATGAAAGCGAGTGAAGATGGAGAGAACTTGGGACTTATGAGAGAAAAAATAAATCCATACGTATTTAGTGCAATCGTCGACAAACAAAATAAAATATCGGTTGCCATTGAGAGACAATGTGGGTGAGGGTCCCCATACATCAGAATAAATTAATTCAAAGGGATTTGCAGAAGAAATGTGGACATTAGACATTGGTAGTCGATGACTCTTGCCCAATTGACATGGTTCACAAAAGGTAGACATATTATTTGTAGAAACAGGAAGATGAAATGAAGAAATTAAACGTCTCAAGATTGTGTTATTTGGATGAGCTAGACGATCGTGCCAACCAGACATGGATGTACGTACGCCAGAGAGAGCCATGGATGGTAAACATGAAGGGGAGGGCGGAGAAAGAGTGTACAACCCATGATCAACGCGGCCTTGGAGAAGAGTCCGCCCCTGAAAATCCTTAACAAAGCAAGAGGAAGGCCAAAATTCCATAAAGACATTGTTATCTTTAGTTAATTTGGATACGGATAAAAGATGTTTTGTAAGATCAGGAACAATGAGAACATTAGGCAAATGCAAATTTAGTAACGAGGATGAGCCGTAATGAGAAATTGAGAGTTGATTACCGTTACCAACTTGTAGCTTGTCATTGCCGGAGTAAGGTTCGGCGATGGAAAGTTTGCTCACATCAGGAGAGACATGATCTGTAGCTCCCGTATCGAAATACCACGTCGGATCCAAGGAAGACGGACTGGTGAACTGAGTCATATTGGCTTGACGGGATGTCGGATTGCGTCGAGGACGACGAGAAGGAAAATCCTGAAGATTGGTTCTCTGCCAACAATCGATTGCTGTGTGACCAGGTCGCTCACAAAGTTGGCAGTGAGGGCGACCACGAGGTTTGGCACTACTGTGGGTGGAGGTGGTCGATGAAGCAGGAGACCGGTGTGGGGTAGTAGCGCGGTGGGAGTTTGACCGAGTGGCAGTATGCGCCGTGGGCTGGGGAGGAGGAAGAGGGAGCAACGCCGCCTGACGGGAGGTTTCAGTTTCAAGACGTTCTTCCTCTCGAAGAAGGAGCCCGACTAAATGATCAATGGAGAATCCATCGGATTGAATCATAAACGCCGAGATGAAAGGACTGTAGGAAGAATCAAGGCCGGTGAGAAGATAACCGATAAAATCCTCATCAGAGACGGGGTGAAGATTTTCAGCAAGGGAGTCAGCAAGATGACGTTTCTTCTCAATGTAGTCTATCATGGAGAGCGCACCCTTTGTGAGAGTTTGAAGTTGTGCTTTAATAGTGAGACGTCGAGCACGAGTCTGAGCTTGGAATGAGCGATCGAGAGCCTGCCAGGCAGCGAGGGATGTCGAACAGCGGGCAACAATGGCAAGGGCCCGTTCAGAGAGTGTGGATTTTAACCATAGAAAGACATATCGATCTTTCTTTTTCCATGTTGTGTATTCCGGGTTGATGGTCGAAACTGGAGTGGCAGCGGCGGTTGGTACAACGGATGGAGTTGCAGTTTCAGAGGGAACGACAGTAGAGGTTGCAGGAACATGTTCGGGGGGAGGATTAGGGGATAGAATAAAGGACTCAAGATCAAAGGTTTCAAGTGCCGAAATGATGGTAGTGCGCTAGAGAGAGTGGTTGTCTCGATCTAATTTGATGCTAATGTTGGGTATTTGGAACATGAGAGAAGAAGAGGTGGTGGAGGCAGTTGTAAGAAGTTGGTTGTTGGAATTGACGTTGGACATGATTGCAATGGAGGTTGAGGGATATGGCGAAGGAGGTGGGCAAAAGAAGGATGAGGTCGATATAAAGACAAGGAAAGGGCCCCGAATTAGTGTTACGCAAGTTAATTTAAGCAAGCGGCGGCAAATGAAGGATCTGGATATATGTAGTCGGCGCCGAAGTGGGGGTATATTGGGGTTTGGTGGAAAAAGCGTGAGGGTCGTCGGTAGTAGATTTTTTTTTTGGTAACTTCTGCAGGGACGGATCAGTTGCGCTGGACGGAATAATTTGAAGGGGAAATGTTGGAATCTTGAGGACGGCGAAAGGCTGAAATCATAAATGACAGGAATATGGGAAGGACGAAAAGAATCGGTGTAGATTAGTGTTACCCGTACTACGTTCTTGTATAAGGAAGGGAGGCTGGGCACTGGTTGGATAGGACCTTCAGCTCGGTGCAAGAGCAGTGGAAGAAGTTGTAATGTGGGAGAGGAACGTAATGACTACCGGCAACAAAAGGAAGAGAGAGGGAAAAAAAACTGGAGCTCTTGATACCATGTAAGGAATGATAATGATTTCTGTGTGTTTTACAAGAGAAAAGTATTGGCTTTATATAGCCATTTACAACACTGAACTGTCCTATACTAACGTTAAGAATACAACTACTCACCCAATTGTAGGAAACTAAAATTGACTAATTAATTACCTAGAAAATAGGGAATTGAACGTTGTATTATTACAGTAGATCCACCCTAAGCATTCCAATTTAAGAAATAACAGGAGAGAATAAAGGATTACTAACTTTAACATGATGAAACCTAATGAACTATAAGAGAATATATAGAAACTAATGTTTCTCAAGCATCATAACATGTTTATTTTCAGTCTACAAGTATATCAACATAATAGACCTATAAATATTAATACATCAATAAAATCATATTATTACATTTTACATGATGGAAAGTACCTTTATTTAAGACTAAGAGTACATTTTTATTCCTCAAAAAGAGAGTATATAATTGTCATTCCAATTTTTGAGGAAACTACTATTGTTCAATGATTTCTAGTTCAATAATAAAATGTACTCTTGTTTAAAACAATACCTTTGATCAAAGTAGAAGGTATTCTTCATGAATAGATCTACTCTAATGGTGGCCACGGTTCCGGTTCCACCGGTTCCGGAAAATGTGTATTCGGATTCGGAACCGGTCCTGGGCGGTTCCGGGGCGGTTCCGGTTCCGGTTCCGGAACTCTGTATTCGCTTCGGATTCGCTCAAATCAACGGTTCCGACCGGTTCCGGGGCGGTTCCGACCGGTTCTGGAAAGATTCGATCGGCTCCAGTTTCTTCGTTTTAACTCCGATTTTAGATCCGTTTGCGCGCACACGTTGCTCTTTTCGTCCACTTTACTCCTAGCTAGGTTATTCCTCAAGTTTATAATTTTAAATGTGTAAGAACCAAAGACTTAAATTTTTGTATTGAATTTGCAAAAATTAAAGAGCAAAGCGGATTTTATTATATGATTCACTACCTCGTTAAAACCTTATTAGGTAAAAACCCATTGGGAAAACCCTAACAAGGAAAAAAGTACAGCTACTAATAGGTTACATGATTTCAATTTGGAAGTCTTAAAAGATTACATGGAATGAAAGTAATACTAATACATTCTAAAAGATTACAATACAAAATAGAAGTCCTAAGTGGTGATTCCAACGGTAACTTCGACCGGTTCCAGGGCGGTTCCAGTTCCGGTTCCACCGGTTCCGATTCCGGTTCCGGTTCCACGGTTCCGAATCCGATGCGAATCCAGGCGGTTCCGGGCGGTTCCGGTTCCGGTCCCGGTTCGGTCCCGAATCTCAAAACTTGTATTCGGATTCGATTCGCAAGGGGGCGGTTCCGGTTCCGAATCGGTTCCGGCCCGGTTCCGGCCGGTTCCGGTTCCAATCGGTTCCGGGTAGATTCGCCGGTTCCGGGTAGATTCGGATTCGGTGGCCACCATTAATCTACTCCTAGGGAATACAAAATTGTGTTCTTGTCCCTCACACAATTGTTGTGTACTCCACTTATAAATCTACTCTTTGTTTATGAAAATATAATGTGCTCCCTACACACAGATGTATGTTCTTTATTATTTGTGTGTAGTTATTATTGTGTAGTTAATTATGTGTTATTATGAAATGTAGATTAGTATGTTGTTAATAATTAACATATTTGTAGATTTATGTACTTCTAATGTTTTAAAGTGTGAAATTGTAACAGCGGTTTAAGGTCTGTCCGACCTCCATGTTTGGAAGGTGAATATCTGGACTTGTGTCTAGACTTTAAAGTTCGGACACAAGCCGAGAGTTGAAATCAACATTGTCCGAACATTGAAGGTTGGACACTAGTTCTGATAAAATTAATCTTACGTGGTCTGAACATGGTCCGAACATGTAAGTTCGGACCAATTCCAAGACTTACATGTCCGAACTCATCCTCGCATGTTGTCTGAACATGCAAGTTTAGACAGATGTTTGGACACCCCATTTTGCAGAAAACCAACTTCAGTTCGGGACCTGTCCGAACTTGCATATCTGGACAGACGTTCGGACATGTCCAAAAACACAAAAACAACTTTAAAAAACTCCCATTATCAAACTACAATGGCATAACATCAATACCAAAGCAATTAAAGGGACTTATCAAAATAATTTGATGTCAAAATCAGCAGAAAGATAACAGCGAAATAAAACAATCTGGGATATTACTGCTACACCCACATCCATGGGTGTTAAGGATATCCTCCAACCAAAACATGTTTAAACATTAAGCTACTAGACAAAATACATCTGATGTTGAAAATCCCAAATTGGTTAATAATGTTATCATGAATTTAAGTGAGTTTACTCCTACTTTCTACGTGGCGTCGCAATTCCCCGACCCATGCCTCTATCATAGTTACCTGCGATCAGAAGATATATAGAACACACAAAAGAATCGCACAGTCAGTTGACACTGAGTAAACTACTACTTCCTGAAAGAAAATTTAACTCATTTGCTTGAAGAGAACAAACCCAGTTCTACTCACAAGGAATTGAATCGTTCAACCTGTATTCCAACACTTCCAATACCAAGACACAACTAAAACAGGGAACCCTTTCTCTGGCAACCAAAATTCACCAACAAACACTCAAACACGTGGGGTCGCAAAATAAAAAATTCCACCAACGATCACCTGAACTAGCGGGGTCGTAAAATAAATAATTCTACCTCACTCTAAGTTCTTAAGTGTGCACACCCTTCTAAGGGTATTTCTGACCACGAATTAGTGGATCTGTAGAGCTTAAACTACGATATAGTGATTGTGTGCAAAATAATCATTCCAATGTACAAATGTGTACGATTCAATCCCAGTGAAGGTTCCCAAAAGTCATTACCACCAATCCAGAAAAAAAATCAACACATTCTTAAAATCCCCAATTTATTCTCAAATCCCTAATTCCACGTTCAACCACAAGGGTTTTCCATTTAAATCAATTTCATCACAATTCACAACATTCCCGCAGAGATTAGTGAGCATAGTAGTTTACCTGGAACTACCCCCACCGAGAATCAAAAATCACAGAGATCTAGCAATCCCCGTCAACAAACCCCAGATCTAGACTTTAACACTCACACAATCAGTCAACCAATGCCACAAACAACTCACAATTGAAGACTCTTACTTTCTTAGATATACTTACCCTTCAACTTAGCTTCAACTAGCACCAACAATGGAAGATGGAAGTTACATGAGAGGAGGGAGATGAGCAAGGCAGGGCTTAGAGAGGAAGAGAAGTTGAGAACGTGATTTGTTGGGGAAAGAAAAGAAAGTTAAGGAAAGAAGGAAAATGAAATAATAGATAAGGAAGAGAAACATAATTAGAAGAGATATATCCAAACAATATTGAGTTGTAATTATTTACTCCCATATACTTCCTTTTTCTTACCTGAGAAATAAATCTCAGTTTCCAATAATCCTCTATCATTAACATATTGACAATTGCCGATTAATATTACCATGACTAGCCCAATATATTGTATATAATATATGCTTATAATTTAGTCAGACTTAGGGGATATTTCAGTAATATATAATAAAAGTATACAAAACTTCACAACTAATTAGTTAAATTTATATTCCTTCCATCATGAAATGACTATCTTGTTTACCATTTAAACATGCCGTTTGACTTCAACATTAAACAAATAAAATAAAATAATTTTAAAATTTAAGTTTTGCAGATGATTCCTTACATTATAAACTATATATTACAAAATTTAGTTTTATGAAATCATTTTATCTTATATGCTTAATATTAGAGTGGAAAAATATGTCATAAGACAAACAAAACTGTCAATTTAGGACAAAGAGAGCAATACTTAATTCAAATACATATTGATGAGTGTCCAAATGAGCATGTTTTAGGGGTGTATTTCATATGTTTAATCAACACTTTTCATGCTCATTTCTCCACTCTAGCTTGTTTTCCTCTAGTTTTGTGTTTCATTGGTGTTTCACACATTTATTGTTTAAACAGGAGGATTAACATAGCTAGGAGTAAAGTAGACGAAGAGAGGAACGCGTGGGCGCAAACGGATCCAAAATCGGAGTTAAAACGAAGAAGATACATACAGCGTTTTGAAGTTATACTGACTCCGACCGACCTTGCAAGTCCGGTCGCAAGTCCGGTCGGGTCGAAATTTGCCCAGATTCGCGTTTTTACAAGCTACTGGAATCGACCGACCTTGCAAGTCCGGTCGCAAGTCCGGTCGAACTTAAAAACGCGTCCGAAAATCGCTACTGACTCCGACCGACCTTGCAAGTCCGGTCGCAAGTCCGGTCGGTCGTAAAATTTGCCCAGAAATCAGATTTTAAAAGGGGAAAAGAGGAGGAAAGAGAGGGAGGTCGAGACCTGGACTCCAGGCGACGGTTGAGGCGACAGAAGAAGAGAAAAGAGAGGAGAAGAAAAGAGAGGAAGAAGAGAGGATTTCACCTCATTCAAGAGCTCAACCACCTCCATTAATGGCTATTTCTTCTCCTTTCTCTCCTTTGTAGCTTCAATGCTTGAGTAGTCTCCTTGTAGCTTGGGATTTGGGGATTTTGCCCCAAAATCCCTAAACTCCGTTGTAGATTCTTGAACTCGTTTATGGTTTTTATTTCAGTTCGTGTGCTGAATACCGATAACGATTGTGTTTGTGGCTCTTGAACTTGTCACCCTGATTTGGGGATTTGTTGAGGGTTTTGCCCAATTTGTTATCTTTGTGTGAAATTGGTTGGTTTGCCTTGAATTTGTTGAAATGAGACTGAGATAGATTCTAGGTTGCTGATTAATTAGCACTATGTGTTAAACTGGTTGGTTTGGCTACCGATTAGTTGAGCATTATTGTGGATTTCTGTCAACATGTGATTCTGAGATAGAAATCTAGACCGTGAGGACTGAATCAGTGCATTCTAATATCGAGGATTTCGAGATTAGACTACACTGCAACTTAAGGGGAATTTGTGCTTAATGCCATCAATTGACTAGGTACTTGGAAGATCCACCAGGTTCCATTCTGTTGGTTAGGATTAGTAGACCTTGATTAGGATATTAGTTAGTTTAGCGTTCCCGTTGTTTAGCCATGAGTTCGAGAATTGACCATTGGTAGTAAAGGGAGGACGGGTGCAAATATCCATCCCGAGCTACACCTATCCTAGATTAGTTAGTCGTTTTACTGCTTTCCTTCGTTTTCCGATTTATCTATCCAACCAACAAAACTCCCAAAACAATTTACATTTATGCACTTTTGTATATATCCTCTTGCACATTTACTAAGCTTATAATTAGCTAGACAGTTACGAAGTCCCTGTGGATACGACCTTGTTGTACTACAATGATTGGGTTCACTGCCCATAGTTAGCAGAGTAGTCCCGGCAACGGCGCCAAAAACTTGTTGAGCAAAATAGTGGTTAAACTATCTTGCTAACTATGGGCAGTGAACCCAATCATTGTAGTACAACAAGGTCGTATCCAGGGACTTCGTAACTATCTAGCTAATTATAAGCTTAGTAACTGTGCAGAAATATATACAAAGGTGCATACATGTAAACTGGGGTTTTTGGGATTTTAGTTGATAGATGGAAAATAAAGGAAAGCAGTAAAACTAGACTAACTATCTAGGATAGGTGTAGCTCGGGATGGTTATTTGCACCCGTCCTCCCCTTACTAATTGTCGAACCTCGAACTCATGGCTAAACAACGGGAACGCTAAACTGACTAATAGCCTAATCAAGGTCTACTAATCCTAACCAACGGAATGGAACCTGGTGGATCTTCCAAGTCCTAGTCAATTGATGGCATTAAGCATAAATTCCCCTAAGTTGCAGTGTAGTCTAATCTCGAAATCCTCGATATTAGAATGCATTGATTCAGTCCTCACGGTCTAGATTTCTATCTCAGAATCACATGTTGACAGAAATCCACAATAATGCTCAACTAATCGGTAGGCCAAACCAACCAGTTTAACACATAGTGCTAATTAATCAACAACCTAGAATCTATCTCAGAATCTCATTTCAACAAATTCAAGGCAAACCAACCAATTTCACACAAAGATAACAAATTGGGCAAAACCCTCAACAGATCCCAAATCCTGGGTGACAAGTTCAAGAGCCACAAATACACAATTATTATCAGTATTCAGCACAAGAACTGAAATAAAATCATAACGAGTTCAAGAATCAACAATGGAGTTTAGGGATTTTGGGGCAAAATCCCCAAATCCCAAGCTACAAGGAGTCTAAAACAACCATTAGAGAGTAAAGAAGGGAGAGAGAGTAAGAAATGGCCATTAATGGAGCTTGGGAGCTTCAATGGAGGTGGGTCTTCCTCCTCCTTCTTCTCTTCTTATTCTTCCTCTTTTCCCTTCTTTTTCTTCCTTTTGCGTCGTTTTTCGTCTGGGTTGCGACTCCCCCTCCTCTCTCTCTTTTTCTGCGTTTAAAATCTCAAATCTGGGCATTTTTTGCGAGACCGACCGACCCACCCTGGGTCGGTCCCGTGGGTCGGTCGAGTCCCGAAGCAATTCGGGGCCGAAAACGCGTTTTTAAGTCCGACCGACCCACCCATGGGTCGGTCGGTGGGTCGGTCCTATAGGCAGGCTAACTTCAAAATGTTGTATCTTCTTCGTTCTAGCTCCGATTTTGAATCCGTTTGCGCCCACGCGTTTGTCTCTTCTCTACTTACTTACTCCTATCTTGGTTATTCCTCTTGTTTAAACAATAAATGTGTAAGACACCAATGAAACATAAAACTAGAGGAAAACAAGCTAGAGTGGAGAAATGAGCATGAAAAGTGTTGATTAAACATATGAAATACTCCCCTAAAACATGCTCATTTAAGACACTCATCACACCCCCACACTTACCTTTTTGCTTGTCCTCAAGCAAAACCAAGCACCCATGCAAGTAAGGAATGCTCAAGACTAACAACACTAACATGAATTGTAGGATAAAAGAAGAAGCAAAAAGTGATTAAAACCTTTGAGGAGTGTGAACCATCTCTTAGTGGTGGCATGGGTGTGCTTAGGGTAAAACAAAATCTAGTTTCGGGGTATGATCCGAAGTGCTTCAAAGTTCTAAAGATTAGGTGACTTGGAGAGCTTTTACCATGTCCAACTTCTCTCAAGAATGGGCATTGAGAAGAAAACAAAAGGAAAAAAACTTGGATCCTTGTGTGCTTAAATGCTTAATACTTAATACTTCATGCTTATCTTGCGATTGTCCAAAATAAAAAACTTGGATCCTTGTGTCGTGAGTTGTTCTCATTAAGAACAATACTGTTATGAATTGTGGGATAAATGCTAAAATTTTTCTTTTTGATTGCTTTTGAGGAGCATTTTACATGCGGTGTGGCCAAGTGATCTTATATGGCTGGATTTTTGCTTTGGGGTTCCTTCTGTCTTCTTTCTTAGGGATTGCTAAGGGGTCTTCTTTGTGAAAATCCATCAAGGGACTTGTGAGACGCCATTGTTAACCAACAATGAGAGTTGATGTTCTTAAATGTAAAGGCTTGATGCCAAAATTTATCTTCTCATCTCTTATGCAAAAGTGAAACAATTGCATAAATCTATTTTTCCTTGTTTTCTTCTCAATGCCCATTCGAGAGAAGTTGGACATGGTAAAAGCTCTCCACGTCACCTAATCTTTAGAACTTTGAAGCACTTCGGATCATACCCCGAAACTCTAGATTTTTGTTGCCCTAAGCACACCCATGCCACCACTAAGAGATGGTTCACACCTCAAAGGTTTTAATCACTTTTTGCTTCTTCTTTTATCCTACAATTCATGTTAGTGTTTGTTAGTCTTGAGCATTCCTTACTTGCATGGGTGCTTGGTTTTGCTTGAGGACAAGCAAAAAGGTAAGTGTGGGGTGTGATGAGTGTCTAAATGAGCATGTTTTAGGGGTATTTCATATGTTTAATCAACACTTTTCATGCTCATTTCTCCCTCTAGCTTGTTTTCCTCTAGTTTTATGTTTCATTGGTGTCTTACACATTTATTGTTTAAACAAGAGGAATAACCAAGATAGGAGTAAAGTAGATGAAGAGACAAACGCGTGGGCCAAACGGATTCAAAATCGGAGCTAGAACGAAGAAGATACAACATTTTGAAGTTAGCCTGCCTATAGGACCGACCCACCGACCGACCCATGGGTGGGTCGGTCGGACTTAAAAACGCGTTTTCGGCCCCGAAATGGCTTCGGGACTCGACCGACCCCGGACCGACCCAGGGTGGGTCGGTCGGTCGTCAAAAAATGCCCAGATTTGAGATTTAACGCAGAAAAAAGAGAGAGGAGGGAGTCGCAACCCAGACGAAAAACGACGCAAAAGGAAGAAAAAGAAGGGGAAAAGAGGAAGAATAAGAAGAGAAGAAGGAGAGGAGGAAGACCCACCTCCATTGAAGCTCCCAAGCTCCATTAATGGCCATTTCTTACTCTCTCTCCCTTCTTTACTCTCTAATGGTTGAGTAGTCTCCTTGTAGCTTGGGATTTGGGGATTTTGCCCCAAAATCCCTAAACTCCATTGTTGATTCTTGAACTCGTTTATGATTTTATTTCAGTTCTTGTGCTGAATACCGATAATAATTGTGTATTTGTGGCTCTTGAACTTGTCACCCAGGATTTGGGGATCTGTTGAGGGTTTTGCCCAATTTGTTATCTTTGTGTGAAATTGGTTGGTTTGCCTTGAATTTGTTGAAATGAGATTCTGAGATAGATTCTAGGTTGTTGATTAATTAGCACTATGTGTTAAACTGGTTGGTTTTGGCCTACCGATTAGTGAGCATTATTGTGGATTTCTGTCAACATGTGATTCTGAGATAGAAATCTAGACCGTGAGGACTGAATCAATGCATTCTAATATCGATTTCGAGATTAGACTACACTGCAACTTAGGGAATTTATGCTTAATGCCATCAATTGACTAGGGACTTGGAAGATCCACCAGGTTCCATTCCGTTGGTTAGGATTAGTAGACCTTGATTAGGCTATTAGTCAGTTTAGCGTTCCCGTTTTAGCCATGAGTTCGAGGTTCGACAATTAGTAGTAAGGGGAGGACGGGTGCAAATAACCATCCCGAGCTACACCTATCCTAGATAGTTAGTCTAGTTTTACTGCTTTCCTTTATTTTCCATCTATCAACTAAAATCCCAAAAACCCCAGTTTACATGTATGCACCTTTGTATATATTTCTGCACAGTTACTAAGCTTATAATTGCTAGATAGTTCGAAGTCCCTGTGGATACGACCTTGTTGTACTACAATGATTGGGTTCACTGCCCATAGTTAGCAAGATAGTTTAACCACTATTTTGCTCAACACATATATGAAAATTCTATATAAATTATATAGCTTTACATTTAGCTATATATATATATATATATATATATATATTATACGAGTAATTTTTTATTCTACAAGTTAATATAAAAACATGAAGTTGTTAATAAAAATTAGATAAGTTATTAGACAAGTAACATAAATTACAATAAGAAACAAGTAATAAAGACCTATATTTTATATTAAACTATTTTTGAGTAAGATTATTTTATTAGTAATATTAATTTTGTTGCATAGGTCAAATTAAATTTATAAGATTAAGATTTTAATGTGTGGTATTTTATTCGTTTTAAATTGAAACAAATTCTATTTGAATAGTGGTCACAAGTGTGGTAGAGCGGTATTGGGAATTAACCCTTATCAATCTTAAGTTTAGTTATTTAAATCTAGCTTTACTTCACATAGATCAAATTTATGTAATATACCATGTTTGAGCCATTAAATTTATAATAAATATAAATTACTATATCAAGAAAAAAAATAATTGTGATAAATTGAATAATCTTTTAAAAAAACTATTATTAAAAAATACAAATAAAATAGTTAATGAAATGTGAAACAAGCTTAGACTTTTGAAATAACTAAATAGTACATATACATAGATAAAATTATTACTCGAACATAAATATAACTAATAATTAAATAGATATAAAGAGATAACAAAGATATTAAATATCAATATATGTGGCAGCACAACACCATTACCATTGTGGTTGAGCATGCATTAGTCCTTACAATAGCATTAAAAGGAATAAAATTCCTGCCTGCTACCAATTGGAATGACAGACACTTGAGTAAGTTCAATAAGATAATATACATGACTAAAAACATATAATAGCTCGACTTGGATGGGTGTATGGTTAGTCTAGTTAGGAGGAGTAGTGGTACACTTGGCATTTATTGGGAGATATGAAAGGTTTTGGAATGGCCCATGGCTTGGGGGGGGGGGGGGATCGCGGTAGCTGGAATACTCAAAGTTGACCTAATTGTTTTATTGGAAATTGTGAGTGGTTGACATGTTTCCCCGTTGCTAGAACCTTGCATCTTAGTTGGGGTGATCTGATCACAGACCTATCAATTTAGTGTTGCAACCTGAGAGTAGAAGAGGATCCCGCCCTTTTTGTTTTGAGAACTGTTGGACTACTGATAAGGCTTGTAGTCGTATTGTTCAGGAGGTTTGGAATGAATGTGGAGTATATGACAAAGGCCCTCTAGTGTGGTTATTTTTTTAAGAAATGGGTCGTGACAAGCTAACAAGTAAGAATTGTGTCTTTTAATTAAGAAGGAGTTGAAGTGGGAGAAAGGTTACCTTCCCTTCGATGGAAGTAGAGGTCGAGACAATAGTGGTTAAACAAGGGGGTAGAAACACTGATGGTGAAAGACAGGAAATGGTGTAACTCATCCACTATCTTTTTATTGAAAATGGTGGGTCGGTGACATCCTTGATGGTATTGAGGAGGTTTCTAGGGTTTTTTGTGAGGAGCCTTTTACTTTTGGCAATCCTGATCCCAACTCGCATCTCCTTTCTTGTGTTAAATGTCGCGTCTCTTTTGAGATGAACCAAATATTTGGCTAGTCATATCAGCGGGAAGAGGTTGTTTTGGTGCTCAATGAGATGAATCTAAACAAGGCACCAAGCTCCAATGGATAAATGATATCTTTCTAAACTCTTTTTGCTGCACTGATCCTTTTTGTCTATATCTTTGTACATTTACTAAAATCGTAATAAGCTGCATAGACTCCAAGTCCCAGCGGAACAATAATCCACTCACCACTATACTCACTTGTACTAAATCCCTTTTCATCACCTACCACGACTGGTTTAACAAATGGTATCTCAATTCGGGGTTTGGTATTGTAAATGTATATTTATTTTGGGTTTTTGATGTGACAAAGACGTCATTCTGGGTCTCGCTACGAATATCTCAACAACCATCGCTCCCGTCTTAGTAAAAGAATCTTAACTAATTTCTTAACTTAGCATTAGCTCAAGAGCGATTTTACCCGGAAGTTGTTGAAGATATATAGTCAGAATAATCACTATTATCTTAGCCGATATTATAGTATCTATTGTTTTAAAATTATATTAGTTTTAGACAAATATTTTATGTATGGTTTTATGAGGTTTGTTAATATCTTAATTAGTATATGTATGGAGATATCAAGAGAAAATGTAAGAGTTTTCACCGCAAAAAAAGAGAGCTTTGAGAGAGAAAAGTTTGTTGATTAAATCAACATGTAGTCTAGTGTTAGACGTGTGAGTGATTGTTCAAAGTTGTTTGAACATGTCACATGAAAAGTTTTTAAGTTATCAATAAAGATTGATAGCAGAGTTTTTCGTCTAAACTCGTTGTGTCTCATTCCTTTTTTCTATCAGTCTCGTACTGAATCTTATGATTTTTCACACCATGAACTTACACGTATCCTTAGTTTGTTTTTTATGGATGATTGTGTTATCTTTGATAAGGACACATTTAGGAATGCAAAGTTGATTAAGGGCCTCTTTGAGGACTTTACTGACGCTTCAGGTCAGTGTGATTATTAAAAAACCAAGGCTTATGTTTTCAAGCGGAGTTGATAGTGGGTTAAGAGCCGGGATTACTAGTTGTTTCATAGTGGGAGAGGTGACAGACTTGAGTTTTTATTTGGTTTTCCAAGTAAGGTGGGACAAAACATAAGAGGTGTTTTATCTTATATTCATGATAGGTTAGCTAAGTGGATTCAGGGTTGAAGTCACATTGTTTCCCAAGCAGTCAGGGATATCTGTTGGCATGGTATACTCAATCCTGCTTTAACCACTTCATTAAAAGAACTAACCGTGTATTCTGCCCAACAATCACATGTACCCCAGGAGTTGACGATTGACATTGCGGAACTAGACCTACCCACATGAAGACCCCCAACATCCTGTTAGATTCATTCTAGATTCAACCGCTCGACCAGACTCAACTCGGGCACAAACTAGTGCGCAACCCCGCTCCATCCGAAGCCAAGTCCTTTGTCATTCGGCTGAACCCCCTTCATCGTGTCAAAACCCAGCTTGCTAAGCTCATCGTATCACTCCGTCCCATCAATCCTATCAGATAACTAGTTACCTCAAGCTACGCCCCGTCTGATGTGCTATTAATGCCTCAGGACTATTTTCCATTTCCCTGACCAGTGAAGGCGTGGGAAGATGAAGGAAGGTTCCTCCCTGGAGTTGCTGCTCCCACGTGATGTCATCCCTATCCTGAGTGGTGGCCTCTTAAGTCATCAAACCGAGAAGGAGATAGGTGTCGAGTGGGAGGAACTAGCTAGGTGCTGGGGCTAATAGATAAGCCCATATTTATTAAGCCCATCAATAGATTTGTAATTAGATTAGTTTGTTATTATTCTGTTTGACTGATTTCTAATTTTTAGATTTTTTGAGATATTATCAAATATCTTATTGTTTATAGATATGAATACAGTTACAAAGGCTGTATATATGCATTGCTAGAGGAAAAATTGTATTCGATATACATTAATATCATACAGAAAATACAAAACTTTGCATACACAAATCTATATGGTATCAGAGCTTAGGTTTGATTCTAGCCTTCTATCGTCTTCACAAGCATGGCGGCAGCAGAAGACTCCAGCAAAGGAAAGGGTTCCGCACTAGAACTTTCCTCCAACAACAATGTCATTGATGTCAACGACCCAATTTATGTCTATGTAGCAGAAAACCCTGGGTTGAGTCTTGTACTGAAGTTCAACGATACAGGGTTCTTGGGGTGGAAGCGGGATATGGTCACAACATTGAAGGCAAAAAATAAATTCGGTGTTGTGACAGGAAAGGTTACAAAGCCAAGTGAAAAGGATGTGATACACTATGGTGCCTAGGAAACATCCAACTCACATGTTCTTTCCTGGTTAAAGATGACACTGGAACCAAGTATCGCTTAAAGTGTTCGGTTTTGCGATGATCCAAAAGAACTCTGAGACTCTCTTTGTGGGAGATTCGAGCACAACAACCTCACTATTGTTCACAATCTGAAACACGAGTTAATAGAGATCAGACAAGGAGAAGATACAGTAAGTGAATATTACACAAAGCTGAAAAAAATATGGGGAGAATTGGACTTAGCTCGTCCTTTGCCAAAGTGTGGTTGTGCAGGGTGTACTTTTGAAGTAAGAGATTCAATTAGAAAGCAGGCAGATGAAGATAAACTTATACACTTTTTAATGGGGTTAAACCGAAAGTATCTATCAATCAGAGGCTAAATTTTGGCGATGCAAAATACTCCAAGCTTGGAGAAAGCTTACTTTTTTATTGTTCAGGAAGAGGAGCAAAGAGGAAGTGAACAAGTTAAAGATGAGTCCACATCTTTTTACAGTCAGTCTACAGTCACAGCTGGTGAAAGCTCAAGAAACCCTAACAGAAAGTTTGAGAAGAAAAAGGTTACTTGCTCACACTGTAAAAAACCCAATCATAGTTACGAAGAGTGCTACCAATGTCAAAGCTGCACCCATTACAAGAGAACGAGGCATATAGCAGCGGAATATTACCAGTTGCATGGTCGGGACAAGGTGTTAGCCCGTAAGAAACGAGGTTTAGCAAACACGGTGAAAAACACTGAGCAAGGTGACAATGAAGAAATAGAGCAAGGAGATGGTTTAACTCCTCGGCTATTGCAGCAAATTTCACAGTTGATTTGAAGCACAAGCACATAAACCAAAACGGAAGAAATCGATTACTACAATTTCTCAGGTAATCGACCCTTTTGCATAGTAATAAACTTTGTCTCATGAGTAATTATACAGATAACCAGTTTAAAGGCAAGTGGATACTCGATTCCGGTGCCACCGATCATATGTTGGGAGCTGGAAACTTATTCAAAAACTAGAGAAAACTTGAACGTGAAAGGATAGTGATTTTACCCGATGGAAGTCCACAGAGCGTCGATTTAGTCAGTGATGTCAAAATAGGGAACATATTATAGTTGAAGGAAATGTTATACATACATAATTTCAGGTTTAATCTCATCTATGTGAAGAAGATTGTGAAGCAATTGAACCGCGTTCTGTCTTTTGATGAACACGGGTGTTTTGTACAGGGCCATATCACAGGTCAGGATGAAAACCGATTCGGGCTGGGGTAAGATAATCTGTATGTTCTGGATACAGATGCGGCAGACACATGGGCCATCAAAAGTCTGGGCTTGGGTTGTATCGAGTCAGACATGAGTTTGGGCCGTTCTATTTCTGAGTTTACAAATAAAAGTAGGATAACCCCAGGGGCTAAAGACATTCATGTTAGACTTGGGCATGTTTCTTTTCAGAAACTTGTAACACTCAGTTTAATAAAAGAAGTTGAATTTTCTTCTAGTTATGCT
Source organism: Limonium bicolor (assembly GCA_023374045.1). NCBI lineage: Eukaryota > Viridiplantae > Streptophyta > Magnoliopsida > Caryophyllales > Plumbaginaceae > Limonium > Limonium bicolor. Next base: position 325,152,612 of record CM041776.1, on the reverse strand, counting down.
TGCGATGTTTGTTATAAATCCAGAGCTCAGCGTCTACCTTTCTTAAGTTCTGTTAGCAAAACAAAGAAAGATTTTGAATTGATACACAGAGATGTTTGGGGACCATTCAACACCGACACTTATAATGGCTATAAATATTTCGTCTATTTTGTTGATGATTTTACTCGCACGACTTGGGTCACTCTCATAAAGCAAAAAGGAAATGCTTGGGAAGCCATTGTAAATTTCATCAAGATGGTCGAACGACAGTTTGAGACAAAAGTAAAGTTGGTTCGAACATATAATATTAAAGAAGTTGGTAGTTCAAATGAAGGTAAAAGGTTTTACGCACAAGAAGGGATAATACATCAAACTTCTTGTTCGTATACACCACAACAAAACGCTGTTGTCGAAGGAAACATAAGTATCTCTTAGAAATAGCACGAGTAGTGATTTTCAATCACATGTTCCTTTGGTTTATTGGGGGGGGAGTGTATATTACATGCAACCTTCTTGATCAACAGACTTCATACGAAAGCTTTGCATGGTAAGACACCATTTGAGAGCTTGTTCAATGATAAACCTGCATATGAAGGAATTAAACCCTTCAGATGCTTGTGTTATAAAACGACCGTTGGTCCAAAGGAAGGTTTTTTTTTTAGCCAAGAGGTGAGGCTTGTGTGTATCTCGTTGAAGATCCTAGAAGGAAAGGGCATAAGATTTTATATTTACGTACTCGGACAGTTGAAGTGTGCCGAGATGTGAAGTTTCATGTTGAGCATTTTCCTTTCACTGAGATGCAAATAGGTCAGCCCACTCATTCAGATGACATGGCAGATACTAGTCCTTCACTTCCAATTCTCATGGATGAGGACAACAACATCCGAGCAGTACATAGTCCACGAGACAAGAATGTTATTGATCAGCATGATACACGTGATAATGATATTATTGCTCCAGATGTTGCACAAAATGATCTACGACGCTCTGGTAGGGTGAGTCATAAACCCAGCTACTTGGCTGATTATGTTTGCCACACAACTTTCCAGGAAACCCTAAATAAGGGAGTTTACGGCTATGATCAGCATAAGCATGTCTTTCTGAATTGTGATGGTTTGACAGAGACAACACCGGTTCAAACTATAGCGCTTCTTTCTACAGAGGCTTCCGCTAACTCCCTCTCCCTCTTCCCGCCTTCTTTCTCCCACGAGCACCCATTAAAGATGATCCTACTTCATGAACCGCATGATTATCATACAGCCGTGACTAATATGCAAAACGAGTTGCGCGCCATAGAGGAAAATGACACATGGGACGTAATCACGTTACCATGTGGAAAAAAGGTCGTTGGTTGCAAATGGGTTTACAAGGTTAAACTCAAATCTGATGGAACATTGGAGAAGTATAAAGGACGGCTAGTTGCCAAAGGGTTCACTCATTGTCATGGGTTGGATTACCATGAGACTTTTTCACCTGTAGTCAAGTTAACAACGATCTGTTCTCTTATCATTGTTGCACTTAACAAATCGTGGATAATCAATCAACTAGATGTTAACAATGCATTCTTGCAAGGAGATCTCGATGAAGAAGTTTATATGCGGTTACCACAAGGTCTTGAGGTAACAGGCACCAATAAAGCATCTCATTTGAAGAAGTCGTTGTATGGTTTGAAAAAAGTTTCCAGACAATGGTTTTCTAAGTTAGGAAGTTTTCTCAAAACTCTCAACTTTGTATAGTCAAAAAATCATTACTCTCTCTTTTACAAAGAAAGTAAAGATGAGAAGATTTTTATTGCAGTCTATGTTGATGACATGTTAATTGTTGGGGCTAATCAATAAGACATTGATTATATCAAACGCTCTTTAGATGACAACTCCAAGAGTAAAGAGTTGGGCAGTTTGCACTATTTCTTAGGCATAGAATTTATTCACACTCAACAAGGGTATATTCTTTTCCAAAGAAAGTTTTGCACGGAGTTATTGAAAGAGTTTGACTGTGAAAACAGGAGAATCACCAAAGGACCAATGGTGGTTGGGCAGCAACTACTTGTCACAGATGGTACCCCTCTTCGTGATCCTACTACTTACAGAAGGTTGGTAGGAAAGCTCAATTACTTGTCAAACACAAGACCTATCAGTTTCAAGGTTCAGGTCCTTAGCCAGTTCATGCAACATCCAAGTGACGTCCATATGGAGGCAACCATGCATACATTGTGCTATATTAAGGGCACGATTAACTATGGAATCATTCTCACACATAGTCCCACCCTTGACCTTATAACATATTGTGATTCAGACTGGACTGTTTGTCCTAACACGAGGAAATCAGTATCCGGCTACTATATTTTCCTTGAAAATAGTCCTATCTCTTGGAAAACCAAAAAGCAAGGGTTTGTTTCACTTTCAAGTGCTGAGGCCGAGTATCAATCATTATGACATGTAACTGTAGAATTGACCTGACTTACACGTTTGTTGCATGAACTCAAAGCCGTCAATGTGACACCTATACCAGTCAAGTGTGACAATAAATCTACTATATACATCGCTCGCAATCCCGTTTTTCATGAGCGTACTAAGCATATAGAGATTGACTGTCATTTTGTGCGGGACAAAATTCAACAAGGTCTTGTAGACATTGTTTATACTCATACTTCTCATCAACTCGCAGACATGATGACCAAGGTTCTTCCGGGCACAAGGTACAAGGAACAACTGCATCACATGGGTATGCATCATAGTGACCATTTAAGCCTAGGTAACAATGTCTTACCTACGACTTAAGGGGGGTATTGGGGCTAATAGATAAACCCCTCTTTATTAAGCCCATCAACAGATTTGTAATTAGATTAGTTTGTTATTATTCTATTTGACTGATTTCTAGTTTTTAGATTTTTTGAGATATTATCAAATATCTTATCACTTATAGATAGGAATACAGTTACAAAGGTTGTATATATGTATTGCTAGAGGAAACAAACTGTATCTGATATACATTAATATCATACAGAGAATACAAAACCTTTTACAAAACTTTGCATAAGCAAATATAATACTAGACGCCAGTCACCTTCTTTTTTATAAGTATCAATAAGACTCTATTACCGAAAAGAGGATGCCAACACAATAACACACAACGGTAAACCAATTAAAACACATAACAACAAATAAAAATTCATGAATACTCTCTCTCTATCCCCCATTTGTACTATCTCGATTATTTTAAGAACCTCTATCAACCCCCGTTGACTAGTTCATTCAAGATTAAACCCCATAAACCTTTGTGTTTCATTTTTTATTGGTGATCATCAAGGGAAAAGTCGGGTTGTTCATGTTATGGCTCAAATTAGGACGTATGATTTGTCACCACTAGTGTACCTTTTCGCCTGTAAATTTATGTATGGCTTCTTACCTTGTAAGATTGTTTGTCTCGTTGATGTAAGAGTTATTTGAGGATGGTTGATTGTTGTGTCAAAAGCCTGAAGGAGTTGTGTATGCCTTTATTAATTGTGAATCTGTAGTGCCATTGTAGGGAAGGGAGGGGAAGAGCCCACCTGTTCACCTTTTTCCCGACTCTACGGTGTGTGACTGGTTTCTTATGTAGTGTCTTCATGAAGATATTGGGCTAGTTAGGAGGTTGATCATGCTTTTGTGGGAGAGTTGGCATGCCACGTGCCAATTGCAGCATGAGAAGGTGACAGACTTGGTGTTGGCTTGGGAACAAGTGCAAGCTTTATTATATGTGCTTGTTGCACAAGAGGGATGTCCTGATAACCCTTGATGACTAGAGGCTGAGTGATGACGATGAAGATGTCACTGCAACTTTGATTGATGGCAATGTAGTGGCAACTCAGGATTCCTGTGGACTTGGAACTTATTTGTAGATGAGGTAATGGTGATGTCATTAGTGATGTCATTGCAGCAGGTCTCATGGGTTGTGCGAGGCTCTGTGCACCAAGTGTAGATGAAACCAAGACAATCTTTTTTTTTAAAAAAGAAGATGTAATTAAGGCATGATTTAGGAAACTTAGGGTCTTTAATAATATTGTCTTTCACTTCATTTTGTAAATTGGGAAGGTTTTGTAAATCATAATGTAAGGAAGATACGAATGATCTAAAGAGAAAAGGGGGTGGTTTGATTACTTTTATTGTTGTTATAGCAGTATGAATGACAGTGTGAATGCCCATGTGTTAGCCAACTTGGGAAGAGGGGAAGAAATAAGGTAATATATGTTGGTCATATTCTTGAATGTGTTATGGAGCTTTGCAAGTATAAAGTTTTCTTTTGATTTTATTTTTTATTTTAAATGGTTATCAATCATTATTAGCCGAGCTACAATCCTAATATGATCTATGATGGCTAGGGTGTTGAACCTGTAAGAAATAGTCCACAAACTAGACACTTTTGATACCAATCGAGTATTAGTTACAGTTTTGGTAGTATTGGGAGGAGGTGCTTGATAAATTGGTATGACAATAAATCATATCTTTTACTCTTTTAGGAAGAGGAAATGAGAATTAAATGATATTTATTCTCACAATTTGATAACCACCAGAGGAGTGATTATCAAATTTTGATTACCATCCGAACAAAAAGTGAAGCAACATCTCTTTAGGAACTGATAAATATTTTCAACCTCGAATGCTTATATATATATTCTACTTTGTTCATAAAAGTAATTAATTTTTTCAATTCATACCTAATTTTTTATTATTACTCAAAATAAGTATTACATGTTGTAAATGAGAGAATTTAGAAAGGAGTAAAAGCGATAGGGTTTTCATTCACCTTACAAATGAGTGCAATGGTCTCTATTTATAGAGAGAAAAGGGATAACCCAAAGGGGCAATATGGACATTCACTATATAGATATAACACTCTCCCTTGAATGTCCGATATTGATTGCCTCGTTAAAAACCTTGCTTGGAAAAACCCAGTGGGATAAAAACCAAGACTAAGGAAAAAAGAGTGCAATCATAAGTTCTCCCCCTGAACTAAACGTCACTCTTCAAGTCTCTGAATCTACATAGCCCAATCTTGCGGATTAACTTTTCGAAAGTTGAAGTTGGAAGTGACTTGATGAATATATCTGCCAAATTCTCGCTTGAACAGATTTGTTGTATATCAATTTCTCCATTCTTCTGAAGCTCATGGGTGAAGAAAAACTTGGGAGATATGTGCTTCGTTCTATCTCCTTTGATGTACCCGTCTCTCATCTGGGCTATACAGGCAGCATTGTCTTCATATAATGTTGTGGGAATTTTCAGATCAAAAGATAGGCCACACTTCTCTTGTACATGTTGGATCATGGACCTCAACCAAACACATTCTCGATTGGCTTCGTGTATCGCTAGAAGTTCTGCATGATTAGAGGAGGTGGCGACACTCGTTTGCTTTATAGACTTCCATGATATGGCCATACCTCCATGAGTAAATACATAACCTGTTTGTGACCTTGCATTGTGAGGATCAGATAGGTAGCCAGCATCAGCATAACATACTAGACCAGACTTAGGTGTCTTTGGGAAGAACAACCCCATATCCATTGTACCTCGAAGATAACGGAGTACATGCTTAACACCATTCCAATGTCTTTTTGTAGGAGCAGAGCTATATCTTGCTAATAAATTTACAGAGAATGCTATATCAGGTCGAGTATAACTCGCCAAGTACGTCAATGCTCCAATAGCACTTAGATATGGGACTTCAGGACCAAGTAACTTTTCGTCACTTTCACGAGGTCTAAATGGGTCATTGTTTACATCTAGGGACCTAACAACCATTGGGGAGCTCAACGAATGAGCATGATCCATAAAAAATCTTTTCAACACCTTTGTAATATATTGAGTCTGGTGCAGGAATACCCCACTTGGTGAATGCTCGAGTTGCAGTCCTAGGCAGAATTTTGCCTTACCAAGATCTTTCATTTCAAATTCTGACTTTAAACATTCAACAAATTGTTGAAGTTCGGCAGATGTTCCAATTATGTTGAGATCATCAACATAGACTGCAATTATGACAATCCCAGACCCACTTTTCCTTATGAATATACAGGGACAAATCGAGTCATTCTTATAGCCTTTCTTAAGCAAGAAGTCGCTAAGGCGATTATACCACATACAGCCCGACTGCTTTAGTCCATAGAGGGATTTATTCAATTTAATAGAGAACTTTTCTCTAGAGCTTGGTTTAAATGCTTCGGGCAATTTAAATCCCTCTGGTAGCCTCATATAAATGTCGCTATCAAGCGATCCATATAGATAGGCTGTAACCACATCCATTAAACGAAACTCAAGATTTTCTTGGATTACCAAACTAATCAATTATCTAAAACTTGTGGCATCCATAACTGGGGAATAAGTTTCTTCATAGTCAATACCAGGTCTTTGACTAAAACCTTGTGCAACTAGACGAGCTTTGTATCTCACAATTTCATCTTGCTCGTTTCTTTTTTGCACAAACACCCATTTATAACCAACTGGTTTTATCTTATTGGGTGTACGGACCACTGGTCCAAAAACCTCACGTTTTTTAAGTGAGTTTAATTCTACTTCAATAGCATCTTTCCATTTTGGCCAATAATTTCTTTGTCTGCATTCTTCAACAGACTTTGGTTCATGATCCTCTTCATTATTCATAACTTTTAGCGCTACATTATATGCAAAAATTTCATCGACGTCAATTTCATGTCGGTTCCATCGAATTCCAGTCATGACATAGTTGATCGAGATCTCTTCATTATCAATATTTGTTTCAGGTACCTGATTTTTCTGCATTTCTGCAACTGTCATGTCTACAGACTCTTCAAGAGTCTCACCCTTTTCACTTAGACCATCTTTAATGCATGCTCCCTTTCGTTTTCGAGGGTTTTTATCTTTGGAACCGACTGGTCTACCACGCTTTATACGTGTGTTAGACTCATTTGCAACCTGTCCTCCATGGACATCAATTCTAGCGGGAGCATTTTTAGCTGGCACATACGACTGTGTCACCTGATTTAGGTCAGTAAATGCATCAGGCAATTGGTTTGCCAGCTTTTGGAGATTAATAATATGTTGAACATCTTGTTCACATTGCTTAGTGCGAGGATCGTAATGTAGTAATGATGGTTCGTTCATGTAATCTCCTTTACCAATTGCTTATTTTCTCCCCCTAATGATGGGAAATGTGACTCATCAAAATGACAGTCAGCAAATCGAGCTGTAAACAAGTCCCCAGTTGTTGGCTCGAGATATCTAATAATTGAGGCAGATTCAAGCCCAACATATATTCCCATTCTTTGAGGCCCCATTTTGGTTCTTTGCGGTGGAGGTATAGGAACATATACCGCACAACCGAAAATCCTCAGGTGAGAGATATTGGGTTCTTGACCCGTAACCATTTGTAATGGTGACAACTTATTAAAGCTTGTTGGCCTGATGCGAATCAAGGTAGTTGCATGTAATATAGCATGTCCCCACGCAGATACTGGGAGTTTTGATCTCATTAGTAACGGTCTTGCAATTAACTGCAGACGTTTGATCAAAGATTCTGCCAAACCATTTTGGGTATGCACATGAGCTACTGGATGTTCAATGGTTATTCCAATGGACATGCAATAGTCATTGAAGGCCTTGGAGGTAAATTCACCAGCATTATCCATGCGTATAGATTTGATTTGATTATCAGGAAAATTGGCTCGCAATCGAATTAACTGAGCCAATAATCTTGCAAATGCCATATTACGGGTTGATAATAAGCTAACATGTGACCATCTGGTTGATGCATCTATCAAAACCAGAAAATATCTAAATGGTCCACATGGTGGATGGATAGGTCCACATATATCACCCTGAATCCTTTCGAGAAAAGCA